>CANSZD010003057.1:780000-905086 GCA_947648045.1 Beta corolliflora
GTTTCTCGACTCGGGGGGGCTAATGAGCCCCATGCTTCCCGAGGAGGTCTCACGACGCTACTAGGATCCCGAGTAGGCCCAAATTGTTGATACTTAGCCGTTTTTCGGCTAAGTTGGTAAGACACTCCTCTTATGACCGAGGAGGTGCCAATGAACGAGTTTCTCGACTCGGGGGGGCTAATGAACCCCATGCTTTCCGAGGAGGTCTCATGACGCTACTCGGATCCCGAGTAGGTCCAAAATTGTTGATACTTAGCCGTTTTTCGGCTAAGTTAGTAGGACGCTCCTCTTATGACCGAGGAGGTGCCAATGAATGAGTTTTTTCGACTCGGGGGGGCTAATGAGCCCCATGCTTCCCGAGGAGGTCTCGGGGCGCTACGTAGGTCCAAATTGTTGATACTTAGCTGTCTTTCGGCTAAGTTAGCAGGACACTCCTCTTATGACCGAGGAGGTGCCAATAACGAGTTTCTCGACTCGGGGGGGCTAATAAACCCCATGCTTCCCGAGGAGGTCTCATGACACTACTCGGATCCCGAGTAGGATCAAAATTGTTGATACTTAGCCGTGTTTCGGCTAAGTTGGTGGGACACTCCTCTTATGACCGTGGAGGTGCCAATGAACGAGTTTCTCGACTCGGGGGGGGGGCAACAAAACCCCATGCTTCCCGAGGAGGTCTCACGACGCTACTCGGATCCCGAGTAGGTCCAAATTGTTGATACTTGGCCGTTTTTCGGCTAAGTTGGTGGGGACGCTCCTCTTATGACCGAGGAGGTGCCAATGTATGAGTTTCTCGACTCGGGGTGGCTAATGAGCCCCATGCTTCCCGAGGAGGTCTCACGACGCTAATCGGATCCCGAGTAGGTCCAAATTGTTGATAATTAGCCGTATTTCGGCTAAGTTGGTGGGACACTCCTCTTATTACTGAGGAGGTGCCAATGAACGAGTTTCTCGACTCGGGGGGGCTAATGAGCCCCATGCTTCTCGAGGAAGTCTCATGACGCTACTCGGATCCCGAGTAGGTCCAAAATTATTGATACTTAGCTGTTTTTCGGCTAAGTTGGCGGGACATTCCTCTTATGATTGAGGAGGTACCAATGAACGAGCTTCTCGACTCGGGGGTGGGGAGGGGGGAGGGCTAATGAGCCCTATGCTTGCCGAGGAGGTCTCACGGTGCTACTCGGATCCCGAGTAGGCCCAAATTGTTGTTACTTAGCCGTTTTTCGGCTAAGTTGGTAGGACACTCCTCTTATGACAGAGGAGGTGCCAATGAACAAGTTTCTCGACTCGGGGAGGGGGGTGGGGGGCTAATGAACCCCATGCTTCCCGAGGAGGTCTCATGACGCTACTCGGATCCCGAGTAGGTTCAAAATTGTTGATACTTTGCCGTTTTTCGGCTAAGTTAGTAGGACGCTCCTCTTATGACCGAGGAGGTGCCAATGAATGAGTTTCTCGACTCGGGGGGGCTTATGAGCCCCATGATTCACGAGGAGTTCTCACGACGCTACTCGGATCTCGAGTAGGTCCAAATTGTTGATACTTAGCCATTTTTCGGCTAAGTTGGTGGGACGCTCCTCTTATGACCGAGGAGGTGCCAATGAATGAGTTTCTCGACTCGGGGGGGCTAATGAGCCCCATGCTTCCCGAGGAGGTCTCACGACGCTACTCGGAATCTGAGTAGGTCCAAATTATTGATACTTAGCCGTTTTTCGGCTAAGTTGGTGGGACGCTCTTCTTATGACCGAGGAGGTGCCAATGAATGAGTTTCTGGACTCGGGGGGGCTAATGAGACCCATGCTTCCCGAGGAGGTTTCACGACGCTACTCGAATCCCGAGTAGGTCCAAATTGTTGATACTTAGACGTTTTTCGGCTAAGTTGGTGGGACAATTCTCTTATGACTGAGGAGGTGCCGATGAACGAGTTTCTCGACTCGGGGGGGGCTAATGAGCCCCATGCTAGGCCGAGGAGGTTCACTTGTTTGCACTTAGCTATTTTCGCTAAGTGATTGGGTACTCCTGGCATGGCTGAGGAGGTACCCCGAGAGATGTGCTCGACTCGGGGGGCTAATGAGCCCCATGCTAGGCCGAGGAGGTTCATTTGTTTGCACTTAGCTATTTTCGCTAAGTGATACGGTACTCCTGGCATGGCCGAGGAGGTACCGCGAGAGATATGCTCGACTCGGGGGGCTAATGAGCCCCATGCTAGGCCGAGGAGGTTCATTTGTTTGCACTTAGCTATTTTCGCTAAGTGATACGGTACTCCTGGCATGGCCGAGGAGGTACCGCGAGAGATATGCTCGACTCGGGGGCTAATGAACCCCACGCTAAGCCGAGGAGGTTCATTTGTTTGCACTTAGCTATTTTCGCTAAGTGATACGGTACTCCTGGCATGGCCGAGGAGGTACCGCGAGAGATATGCTTGACTCGGGGGGCTAATGATCCCCATGCTAGGCCGAGAAGGTTCATTTGTTTGCACTTAGCTATTTTCGCTAAGTGATACGGTACTCCTGGCATGGCCGAGGAGGTACCGCGAGAGATATGCTCGATTCGGGGGGCTAATGAGCCCCATGCTAGGCCGAGAAGGTTCATTTGTTTGCACTTAGCTATTTTCGCTAAGTGATACGGTACTCCTGGCATGGCCGAGGAGGTACCGCGAGAGATATGCTCGACTCGGGGGGCTAATGAGCCCCATGCTAGGCCGAGGAGGTTCATTTGTTTGCACTTAGCTATTTTCGCTAAGTGATACGGTACTCCTGGCATGGCCGAGGAGGTACCGCGAGAGATATGCTCGACTCGGGGGCTAATGAACCCCACGCTAGGCCGAGGAGATTCATTTGTTTGCACCTAGCTATTTTCGCTAAGTGATACGGTACTCCTGGCATGGCCGAGGAGGTACCACGAGAGATACGCTCGACTCGGGGGGCTAATGAGCCCCATTCTTCCCGAGGAGGCTTCATTTGTTGAGACAACGCCATTCGGATGCCGAGTAACCACAAATGATAGTCATTTTTTCGCTAAGTCGGTTGGGGCACTCCTCCATGATCGAGGGGATGCCATTGGAGAAGTTCTTGACTCGGAGGGCTGACGAACTCCATCATATCTTCGTCGAGTGTATTTATTGAACCAGCTGATGGGTTCAAGCAATTAGCCCCACACTTTGGATGAACGGATAGGGCGTCTCGTTCCTTCCCGCATCGGTCGTCTCGAGAGAGACTCCCGGGTCCGGACTCTGGAGTATCATGTCGGTCCCGGGAGGGGGGGAGGGTTCGAGATTGCGCCTTGCTTCTAGGTGCCCTGATGTGCGGGAGCCTCAAATGTTTTGTTTTTCGAGGTCGACCTAGGTGAGCCTCATGGGGGAACAGAGATGAAATTCCCGAGTAGGGAAGATACTCCATCCCCAAGAATGGGAGAAGTCCCAAATTTCCCGAGTGGTGGATGCGATGTTGTCCATTTGATCTTTCTAGGTGATTGTGAAGTAGACCGTCTCGATTCTCCGAGTTGGCCCTCAAGTTTCCCAAGTTGGGGGAGAGGGAGCCCCTTATTTCCCGAGGGTATACATGCGTGGCTACCGAGCCCAACTAGGCAACAGATTGGCTAGGGGGACCGAGTTGTTCTTCCCAAGTCGGTCTTCTTGCTTTCTCGAGCTGGGAGGAGTGAGTTCCCAAGTGCCCAAGAGTTATGAATGTGGGGGCTCGGAAGGTTACTGAGCCACCTACAATCCCGAGCTAGGTGTATGGAGAATACTTAGCTCATTTTTGCTAAGTGATGAGCTCCCTGATGAGACTGATAGGGTTACATACTCTCCCGAATCGAGAAGGGTGATGCACCAATTAAGGGGCTAATGAGCCCTCCATGGTAGCCCCGAGTTGGGTGTTGAGATACTTAGTCAAATTTAGGCTTAAGTGTTGAGCCCCCTGGCAAGGCCGAGAAGGGTGATGCACCAACTCGGGTGCTAATGAGCCCTCCATGGTAATCCTGAGTTGGGTGTTGAAGTACTTAGCCAAATTTAGGCTTAAGTGTTGATCCCCCTGGCAAGGCCGAGAAGGGTGATGTACGAACTCGGGTGCTAATGAGCCCTCCATGGTAATCCCGAGTTGGATTTGTAGGATGTACTTAGCTATATTTGCTAAGTGTTGATCCCTCTAGTGAGACCGAGAGGGTCACTGTTTTCCGGAGATGTTCTCGACTCGGGGAGACTAATGAGCCCGGTGCTTCCCGAGGAGGTGGCTTTGGAGATGTTCTCGACTCGGGAGGCTAATGAGCCCCATGCTTCCCGAGGAGGTTTCTCTTCTCCGAATGACGCCACTCGAATGTCGAGCAGGTACCAATAAGTAATACTTAGCCATTATTTGGTTAAGTTCGTTGGGGCACTCCTTATGACCGAGGAGGTACCGTTGGAGTAGTTCTTGACTCGGGAGGCTAATGAGTCCCATGTTTCCTGAGGAGGTTATCATTCTCTCGAGTTTCCTTTTGCTCGCCCATGTTCAACCGAGTCTTCAGGTATCCACTTTTGATATGTATGGCTTTTGATAGTGTGCCTTTGTGGCTGAGGCAGATTTCTCTTTAGATCTTGTTAAGCTGAGTGTCATTTCCATGACCCGAGGCCGGAGGCCTTATACCGAGGGTGATTGTTCTGATTATGATTGTTGTTGGTGGACTCCCGGGAGGGAGCCTCTCCTTTTGTTTCCATGATTTCTCCCCAATAGGCTTACAAATCTCTTCTAGTGCTGCCGCCCAATATTAAATGTTGGGCAGTTCGTGATGATACCATGAAAGAGTCCCGAGAACCTGTTGAGGGCCCGAGTTGCATGTTCCTTCTTTGTGCTTGTTGGATCCGGAGAGGATCCCTTCACACTTTCTTCGAGGGTTTGTGATACGCAAGTACTATCTGCGATATCCTTCTCCCTGACTTGCTTCAAGGTTATTGACAACTTAGCATGTGTCCTGTTCCATCCTACACTGACTTGTTTCTGCGGAATGTCTTTTCGGTCCTTTTCTTCTTGAGCTTCCTCCATTCTACTTTGAATGGAGTTTAATTGGGCTTGAAGATGAGGCCCTTGGTTGAGTTGCGGCATGTCGGCTGTGCAAAAACTGAATACTTCGTTGAATGTCTAGTTGAGCTGATCGATTATCCTCTCTAGGTAAGTCGTAGTGACCAACTGAGGTGGGCTTAGAGGAAACTAGTTCCAGAGGTCGTGGCTGTTCTGCTCATCCCGAGAGGTATATCCCTCATCTTCCTAATGAGTTGGTTCCACACTAGGTGTGGTTTGATGACGGGATGGGAGCTCTTTGGCCCAGGTGATAAGCTCTTGTCTTTCTTCAGTCGGGTGCCATGTTGCTCTCGGTATGTGACTTTGAGATGTAGCATCCCCACAGACGGCGCCAAACTGTTTCTGCCTAGAAACTGTCAAATGAGTTAAGTGTAGTGTTGAGTCTTGAAATCACAAGAAGGTCTGAAGAGCCGAGGAAGAGGTCTCCGACAATCCTGTAAAATACAATGAAAAACTGGCCCGGGGGTGTTCCCGGGAAAGCCCCTCCGACGCTCAAGTCAGTTGGGATTGAGGTAGAGAGAGAAAGTGAGTAATTGTAGAGAGAGATGCTCTGGATTTGTTAGGTGAGAATTCCATACCTTTGTCTGATGAGACAACCCCTATTTATAGAGAATGAGACCTCCAATAAATGAGGGCATTTTAGTCAGCTCCAGCTGGTGGAGGATATGCTTCCCTTGATGCAGGGGTATTTTAGTCATTTTACCATAGATGGAATGGTCCAAGAAATGGACCCAAACACTAAAGAAGAGCCTTAAAACATGACAAATGATTAATTTGTCAAAAAAAAGAATTTATCACCATGTGCGCACTTTAAATTAATAAAATTCAGGTAAAAAAAAGGAACTAATTCCTATTTCAAAATCAAAAAATTGGATTTCACTAAGACAAAGAGCGAACACATTTAGTGAATGAACAATCTCAATACACCAACCGAAGAAGTATCACAAAAACACATTAAAAACCCAATTATAAGAAAAATTTTACATGAGAGAGAATTTGAGTTTGAGTAAAATGAGATTCAAGCGAATTAAGAAAGATGAGATTAATTTTCCCCCATGTACGTAATTTTCTAGGTTTGAATGAACTTTACCCTAAAAAATTCAATTAACTACCTAGAATCATAACTAGCACTGGTATGGGCCGTGCCGGGCCTGTTCACGGGCTCGGCCCGCGGGCTGGGGGAAATGGCGGCCGTGCCCGGCCCGGAATTTGCAAATTTTGTCCACGGCCCGCCCAGATCTGGGGCCCGCGGGCCGGGCTCGTGCCTCTCGCGGGCCCGGCCCGTGTTTTATGTTGTTTTTTTTGGATTCTTGGCGCTTTAGGCTAAAAAACAAAGGAAAGGGCGTTCGAAATAAAATTTCTTGTCCATGACAGCCCACGGCCCATGTAGCGGACAACCAATGCCGGCGGGTCCAAACCGTGGTGGTCTGCCGTGGCCCGGCCCATGCCCACCTCTAATCATAACCCATAAAATGGGAGCCAACAACGACAAAATGTGATCGCGCCTCAAGATATGCCTTCTTTGTCGTGACAAAAGGTGATGACTATGGTGTAACTAGTTCGTCTTCTCCGACATAAAGTACCGCCTCGCCGACGTATCTTTCCTCAAATAGGTGATGGCCACGATGACAAAGGAACAGATAAAGAGATGATAACGTACGGCCTGTGAAGAGATGGGGTTTGGCGTAGTAGGTGACGATTACGAAGGAACGGGTGGAGAGAGGTAATGGCCGCCATTCGGTGAAGGCATTCGAGAGAGGGAGCGTGAAATGGAGTAGAATTTGGGGAGAATAATGATCATTGCAGTGGAGAAAAAGGAGATGAGGGGAGAGAGTTTCGGGAAGAAGAAAAGTTGCAGATCTGAAGGGGAGTAGAGCGTGGGTTTTTATTATGTCCATCTTGATTTTAGGGTTTCTTTGAAACGGTTTGCGTTGGATGGGCATGATCATACACCGACCCAAATTATTTGAATTACTGATTTGTGTCGGTTAATGAAGCCCATCCGACGCAAATCGTTGGATGCAAAAAAGACTTTTTGCCCTCATAATTTGCGTCGTTTGCATACCACTAACAGATGCAAATCGCTCTCCCATAATGATTTGAGTCGGATGTCGCTTTATAAGTTATAACCGACGAACATTACTTAAAATTTGCGTCATGTTCTTTGCCAAACCGACCCAAATGATCTGTGCCTGAGCAACTACGTCGATTCCTTAAATGTACTGTTCGGCGCAAATCACGAGACGCAAATTAAATTAGCATTTTTCTACTAGTGGTTTGCATATTCGACTCGGAAATTCTAAATTTTGAATATGTGGGTCGGGTTGTTACAAACTTACAACTACACTAGTTAAGACACCTAAATTGTAAGTTTTTTGGCATTATATACAATAAAAAAAAGGATTTTTTGAGTTTAACCACCTTATAAAATCACGTTTTTCAAAATAACCACCTTATATGTTCATTACTTTAAATAACCACCTTATATGACCTAAATCCTTTTAAATACCTACCAATTGACATATTCTGTCAAGGAAATCATCCTCAAAAAGGGTTTAAGAACAATTCCACAACCTTCACATTTATTCACTAGAATGTATATAAGGTTTAAACCCTTATTTAAGACCAATTTCTTAGACGAAATCTGTCAATTGGTATGTATTTAAAGAGATTTAGGTCATATAAGGTGGTTATTTAAAAAAATGAACTTATAAGGTAGTTATCTTGAAAATCGTGATTTTAAAAGGTGGTAAAAATTAAAAAATCCTAAAAAAAATTTCCTTGTGAGGAAGGCAGAGTAGACTATACACCTAAATTTTCAATTGATGATTATTTCCTCCATCCCATATTAATAGGTATAATTCCTATTTTCTTCTACCTAATATCTATAAATGTACTTATTAATATTCCACATCACCAAATTTAAACCAACTTCTTATTTAAAGAAAAATAAATAAAGCAAACAATAAGTGACATCATCCAATTATAAAAATGAGTGCCTTTGAGACATTAGTACCATAAAAATATATGAGATTGAAATAAAATCTTTAAGCCATAGACATCCAGTTATAATGGTTCAAAAAAATGAGTTAACTAATCTGTCAAATTAATACTCTCAAATTTCAAGTTTGTACTTCACATTTTTGGACCAGATATTTTCATTAATATGTACTTGTGAAATCTTTTAACATGTGTTTCATTTTGTTTTTTAAAATACCTAAATTTTTTTAAATATTTACTAATACACTATTAAAAATACCTCGCTCCTCTATCCTGATTTAGTTACATTGTCTAAATTTATGGATTCCAACATACTCTTTTGACCATTGATATCTTTAATATGTACTTATAAGAATATTATTAACTGTTTATATGTTGAAAGTACACATTGAGGGAAAACTAATGAGATCCTACATGACCATATGTTTCTATTAAATATTTTTAAAGGTAAGATTAAGCCCCCTTCCTAGCCAGGATCTCCCGCAGGTTCACCTAACCTGGGTTAGTACGCTAAACATTTTGAGAGTGGGGGGAGGGTTAAGGTAGGTTTCCCCCAAAGTGTTCCTAAATGGGGATTGAGCTCTCAATAACCTTGAAGTTGAAAGGTAAAATCATTTTCATTAGTCCAAGTTTAGCTTAATATGACTATAATTTTCTTATATATTGGTGTAATCTATTATAAAGTTTGTGAAGTTTGCTGGGACAAGTGAAACTATGTAAATTGATATAGAATAGTGGGAGTATTATTTACGGATATTTCACCAAAAACCACTCATTTTTCGATTTATTCATCAAATACTTCGATGCTTTGAAAATTCACCATATGTCCCTAAATTTTCCAGACATATACGTACATACCTTTAGTAATTAATCCCCGTAACTAACCATTAACCCACTGTCCACTAAGGGTAAAAAGTCTTGGTGCTCCACTCATCGAACTCGATTCTTCGGGAGCGCTAATCCCTCTTGGGATTGCAATCAGCCTTAATGGCTGATGATATAGCATTTAAAGTGTCGAATTTGAAGATTACTACAGAGGAGGATTGTATAATTGCGTTCGATGATATCCCAGTATCCGAAAACAATAGCGATCTTTCTTTGACTTTGATTGGGAAAGTTTTGACTGATCGAACCTATAACTTTGAAGCATTAAAGAGGACGATGAACCAGATTTGGTCCATATCCAAAGGGGCGCTGTTTCGTGCCATTGAGAATGGCTTATTTGTGGTCCAGTTTGCATCTCAACGTGATAAAGAAAAGGTTCTGGCAGGGAGGCCATGGACATTTGACCAAAGCTTGGTCATGTTGCAGGAGATGGAAGGCAATGTTCAACCCTCGAACATTGTATTGAATAAATGCCCGTTCTGGATACGTTTATACAACTTACCAATGCGTAGTCGATCGGTAGCACACATTCGAATGATAGGAGCAAGTTTTGGCGAGGTTCTTGAAATTGATTCGAATGAAATAGCATGGGACAAATCGGCTCGTCTTAGGGTGGTTCTTGATATCACCAGACCTCTTCGCCGAGTTCAACGCATAGCCTTGAAGAATGGCAACACTTCTTTAATAGAAATAAAATATGAAAGGTTGCCTACCTTTTGTTACGCATGTGGTGTGATCGGACATATTGAACGAGACTGTTTGGTGGAGTGTGATGGTGATAAGGAGGAGGAGAAACAATGGGGTTCTTGGCTTAGGGCGTCCCCGAGAAAAGGCAAACAGAAAATAGAGGATGAAACGAGGGCTTTTTTGCGAGGAGCTCGATGTCTAGAGTATGGCAAAGAAGGGAAGGAGGACCCAAAGATGCCCCTGTAGCCTGGTGAGGAGGGGTCGGTGCATTCTAGTGTGATGAAGAGCTCGATGGTGGAGTCAGCGTGTCACCATCAGACCGGGGCTAATGATGCCATGGTGGAGAACTCTTTGGGCCCACTTGTTCATGATGATACTCCAGGTGACAATTTATTACATTCTTTGGTTTTTAATGCTGGCTCAGGTGGTATTGCCACCAAATTCAAGAAGATTAAAAACAAAGTTCACCCTTCGAAATATGTTTTCAATACTAAAAATGTGGAACCTAGTACTAAAAATGTGGAACCTAGTATTGTTGTGCATGATGTTGTTGCTGGGGAAAAACGGGAAATTCCTGATAATATGTTGGTGGATGGTGGGGTTGTGCTGGATGAATTAGGAGCAAAGAAGTTTAAATTGGATGTTTCTTCTAACATTGGCAGTGATGTTGACATTGTCGAGGCGGAGGTTGGCTTGAACCAACCCCGCCAGGCATTATGAATATACTATGTTGGAACTATCAGGGCATGGGTAACCCTTGGACAGTTCGCCAATCGAGGAGACTGTGTGCTTCTAATACCCCTGATATTTTGTTTGTGTCGGAAACAAAAGTTAAAAAAGATGTGGCGGAGAAGACGAAGGATAAGATTGGGTTTTCTAGTGCTCTTGGTGTTGCAAGCGTTGGGAGAGCTGGAGGGCTTTGTTTATTTTGGAAAAATGAGTCCATAACGTTCAATGTGGTCTCGTTTTCTCAAAATTACATTTGTGGAGATGTGGTGAACAGGGATGCTGTGAGTTGGAGGTTTGTGGGTGTTTATGGATGGCCGGAGGAGGAAAATAAGCACAAGACTTGGGCTTTGATTAAATCGCTTTGTGATGAGTATGAGGGTCCTATTGTGTTTGGTGGTGATTTCAATGAGATTCTGAGTTACAATGAGAAAGAAGGGGGCGCACACTAGTAGAATAAATGCTTATTGCTGCGGTCATTAAGTGGCCTATTGCGGTGGTTTTGGCCGCGCAGCAATTAAAGGTGCAGCAATAGGTAGACTTATTGCTGCGGTTGTTGACCAAAACCGCAGCAATAGGTACTGGTGCAGGTGAATTTTTTTTTTTTTTTTTGCATTTTACCATCAAATTTGAAAGAAAAAAGATGTAGGAAAAAAAATAAAACACGAACTAATGATAAAAACATATTTGTATATTAACATATCATATACACAAAAAATTGGTGATTAAATCGGAAAAAACATAATTAAACTCCTGATTTGATTTTGAAAACTGCTATCATTTCTCTTAACTTCCATCATATGAACTGCAATTATTCATCTCCTCATTACATGATAATTCTGGTGATTAAATCATAAAAACAAAAATCAACTCCTCATTACACGATACTCCCACCAACTAAGGCCACATAGTACATCACCAACTAGAAATTAATTTAATTCCGAAAACTTCCGTCATTTGAGATTTAACTTCCGAGATATCATCTGCAACTGCTCATCTCTTCCTCTCCTATATATAATCTCCAAGTTACTGTTCAATTTTTTGATCCTCTCAAAAACTTCCTTCCTTTAAAAAAAAATGCAGCCCACAATGGATGTTCAAGCTGCACAAGTTGCCGAAGATCGTGAATCTCCTCTTCGTTATTATCTTCAAAAAAAATAAAAAAACTTAAAAAAAACGAACCAATTACTTGCCAGAAACAATGATAATGAAAAAAAATAGTGAAGAAAATTAGAACGGTTTCGATTCTTTACAACATCACAATAATAATGGAGAAACAATTACTTGCCAGAAAGATATGGCGGTTCGATCTCCTTCGCGCGCACGATCTACGGCGAAGGCAAGCCCGGCGACGACGACGAAGACTTCAGTCTTCACCACCCATTTCCATTTCCTTCTTCCACCACCTCACTTTCTCTCTCTCTCTCTCCTCCAATCCATGGGCACTCTCAGTCCTCAAACCCCACCTTCACAATTCAAACTCGTCGTCACTCCAAATTCATCCGCGTAAACCCACTCTCCGACCTATTCCCCGTCAAATGCTTCCACCACGTCGATTCTGGTGCGGCGACGCCACCAACGTCTCTCGTCGCTTCCACCAACGCCACCAACGTCGCTTCCGCCACCATCCCCACCTTCTCTTTCTCTCTCTTCACCTCTTTCCTCACCTCTCACGGCCTCGGTGTTCGCGCTGTCGCTGTTGTTTTATCTGAGGAGCAGATTTGAAGAAGATGATGGAGGAGAGAGAAAGGAGTGAAATGAGGGAAGGAGTGAAAACGGCTGGTGAAATGAGGAAGGAGTAGTGATGCGTGCCAACCCTAGCTGGGCCCTTTTATTTGTAATTTTAAAAGTCTATTGCTGCGGTTTTATATAAGAACCGCAGCAATAGGTTAAAATATTATTTTTTAATATTATTTTAATATATTGCTGCGGTTTTTGCCAGAAACCGCAGCAATATATCTGGTCAAATAGTCAACTTTTTTTTCCGTTGAAACCATATTGCTGCGGTTTTCGGCCGAAACCGCAGCAATATGATTATTTTATATTTTACCTTTTCTTTTTACGTGATATATTGCTGCGTATGGGTAAAACCGCAGCAATAAGCAATTATTCTACTAGTGGCAGATAGAGAAAGAAGGGCTATGGACGGCTTTCGGGAGGTGCTCTCTGATTGTAGCCTTGGTGAGTTACGTTTTGTTGGGCAATGGTACACATGGGAGAGAGGAAGGAGCCCGGAAACGTGCATTCGAGAGTGTCTTGACCGCTTCATTGTGTCTCTTTCGTGGCTTCAACATTTCTCGGATGCATATATAGAGCACAAGGTCAAATATAGCTCTGACCATGCAGCTATTGTGCTGCGACAAAGTACGAGAGAGAGGGTGCAAAGAAGAAGGGAGAGGGGGTTCAGGTTTGAAACGTGTTGGCTCGTCGACGAGTCGTGTGAGGAGGTGGTAAAGGGGGCGTGGGATGGCTTGGCAGGGGTGGTAATCCAGGAGAAATTGGGGATAGTGGCGAGAGACTTGAAGCAGTGGAGTAAGAAGGGGTTTGGTGATCTAAAGAAGAGGATTGAGAAAGTGGAGAAACTGTTACATGAGGCGCAAAAGGAGGATGTTACATCAGCGAGTTGTGAGAGATGTGCCTCTCTTGAGATGGAGCTGGATGCATTACATGCTAAGAGTGAAGCTTACTGGTATCTGAGATCCCGTGTTGCGGAGATTAAATATGGGGACAGAAATACATCATATTTTCATCATAAAGCTTCACAGAGGAAACAACGGAATTATGTTGCGGGCATTCTTGATGGAGATGGAGTGTGGCAGACGGAGGACAAAGATGTAGAAAATGAGGTGGAAAAATATTTTGATACGATTTTTACTTCTTCTAACCCATCTGCAGACAACTTTCAGGAAGTTCTACAGTATGTGAGGGTTTCTGTAACCCAAGAATTCAATGACATTCTTCTTAAACCATACACAAAGGAGGAAATTTTTGATGCTCTGAGTCAAATGCATCCGTGTAAGGCTCCGGGACCAGATGGCATGCACGCAATTTTTTATTAGAGATTCTGGCACATAATTGGGGATGAGGTATTTGATTTTATTAGTAATATTTTAAATAACTTTTCTTGCCCGGGAAATGTTAACTGTACTAATATTGCTCTTATTCCTAAAGTGAAGTCTCCCACTCTTGTATATGAGTTTAGGCCTATTAGTCTCTGTAATGTATTGTATAAGATTGCCTCTAAAGCTCTTGTACTTAGGCTTAAACAATTTCTCCCTTCTATTGTATCGGAAAATCAGAGTGCCTTTGTCCCAGGGAGAATGATTTCTGATAACTCCCTAATAGCTCTGGAAATTTTCCACTCTATGAAAAAGAGGAACAACAGTAGGAAAGGTTTGATCTCAATGAAGCTGGATATGAGTAAAGCCTATGATAGGGTGGAGTAGGGTTTTCTCCGAAAGCTCCTTTTGACAATGGGGTTTGATGGAAGATGGGTTAATTTGGTGATGAGTTGTGTGACAACAGTTACTTATTCTTTCATTATTAATGGAAGAGTAAGTGGTTCAGCGGCCCCCTCTAGGGGCTTGCGCCAGAGTGATCCTCTTTCTCCCTTTCTATTTATCTTAGTTGCTGATGCCTTTTCTCTGATGATACAACATAAAGTTAATGTCAGAGATTTTCATAGTGCAAAGGCAAGCCGAGATGGTCCAGAAATTTCTCATCTTCTTTTTGCAGATGACAGCCTCCTCTTTACTAGGGCTACCCGACAGGAATGCTTGACAATAGTTGATATTCTCAACAAATACGAAGCAGTATCCGGACAGAAAATTAACTATGAAAAGTCGGAAGTTTCTTTTAGTAAAGGTGTGAGCTGTGAGAAAAAAGAAGAGTTGGTAAATCTGCTCCATATGAGGCATGTTGACAAGCATCAGAAATATCTGGGCATTCCTACTGTTACTGGAAGATCAAAGAAAGTAGTGTTTCGGGAAATATTAGAAAGAATGTGGAAGAAATTAAGAGGGTGGAAGGACAATTTGTTGTCTAGAGCAGGGAAGGAGATTCTTATTAAAGCCGTCATACAAGCACTTCCTACTTATCTCATGGGTGTATATAAACTTCCTGTTGCTGTGATCCAGGAAATTCACTCTGCTATGGCTCGGTTTTGGTGGGGGGCAAAGGAATGGAGAGAAAAATGCATTGGTTGAGTTGGGAGAAAATGTGTAAGCCAAAATGCATGGGGGTATGGGTTTTAAAGACTTATCTATTTTTAATGATGCGTTGTTGACAAGCATGTTAAGGTTAATGCATTATAAAAATTCTTTGTTGAGTCGTGTTATGAGTGCAAAATATTACCCTCACGGTGATATATTCAAATCAAGGCTTGGTCTATCCAATAGTTATTCATGGCGTAGCATTTAGAGTGCAAAGAGTTTAGTGATGGAGGGTGTGATTTGGAGAGTGGGCAATGGGAAGATGATTGATTTGTGGAGTGATCCTTAGGTCGGAGACGAAGAAGGCAGATTTTTAAAGAGTGCAAAAGTTGATGGTTTGAATGTGGTCGCGGATTTAATAGATGAGCAAAGGCATGAATGGAGAGTGGATGTTATTGAAAGACACTTTGATGAGCGAGATCAACGTTGTATCCTAGCAATCCCGCTAAGTTCAAGGAGTATTGATGATGAACTAACATGGGCTTATTCGAAAGATGGAATCTACTCCGTGAAAACTTCCGATATGCTTGGGAAAGGGGGAAACTTGGAAGATTTCCATCGAGTATGGGGCATTGTTTGGAGCCTGGATGTATCACCCAAAGTTCGCCATTTCTTGTGGTGCGCTTGTACTAGTACGTTGCCAGTTCGAACTCTTCTCAAGAGTCGCCACATTGTTGATGAGCGCTGCTGCCCACGTTGTGCCCAGGAGGAAGAAATGCTTCAGCACGTCCTATTCTCGTGCTCGCATACGATGAGTCTGTGGGAGAAGCTGGGCTGTAGCGCCATGACCCATGGTACCGAGAGTGAGGAGCTGTGTGCCACACTTGTGCGGTGGAGTGATATGGAAAAGAAAATGGTTCAAAGGAGGTGTTACCTCGCATGGAACATATGGGCCGAAAGAAATAGGTTTATTTTTGAGAATCTAAACCATCCTCTTGCTGTAGTTTACCAACGAGTTGTGAGGCAAGTGGAGGATTTCAACATGTACTCCATTCGGATCTATGGTAGTGCTCGGAAGAGCAGTGTTGTGAGTGCTTCTCGATGGTGCACCCCACCTGATGGTGTGGTCAAGTTGAACTCAGATGTGTACCTTGGGGAGGAAGGTTGGATCGGGCTTGGGGTAGTTGCTCGAGATGTGGAAGGTCGTGTGCTTTTCTAGGCTGTGCGACGAACAAGAGCGTGGTGGCCTCCTGAGGTGGCCAAGTGCAAAGCAATCTTCTTGGCTGTCCGGTTAGCTAAGGCGCATGGGTTGAAGGATGTGCTCATTGAATCTGACTCACAAGTAATCACTTCGAGGTTATTAAAAGCTGCATTTTTCTTTTCGGACCTAGACTCTATTCTTGGTGATGTTCTTTCTATGTGTGATGTTTTTAATTCAATTAGTTTTGTGCATGTCAAGAGAGATGGGAATTCTGTCGCCCATAATCTTGCTAGAGTAATGCCATTTGGAGTTGAACAGTGTTGGGAGAACCATTGTCCTAGAGACGTTGCTCCTTATGTACTGATGGACACTTTTCCCCTCAAAAAAAAAAAACCCACACTGTCCACTAACTATCACCGGTACAAATCAAACATCAATATCCGCACACGCTGCTGGTACAAACTAGAATCCACATCAACCTCATCAGTCATCACCACCCAACTTAATATCTACTGACTACTATACACCTCTATTTGTTGAAGTAAAAACTAAAAAAAGGAAAGAAAAGAAAAAGCTTAGCAAATAACAAACTGATATGCTTCTTAATAATGTTGCGTGATAAAATCTCAAGTACAAAGGAATTCTATCTTTTAAATAGGCTAACACTAAGCACAACTACTTCCTAATATTAAAGCCCACTAACAAACATGACACTTAAAGTGGAGAAGCATACTCCACTACCACTGACAATTCTCATCAACTAAATAACAAACACAATTGACTCCTAAGTTTAAGCCACTAACGTCAAGTAACTAACTAAGAAATAGGAAACTGATAGAATATGAAATATTCTAGATATTCTGTGAATATATATCTTTGTGTATTTATGTAAAGTAAGGATTCTCATAGCATTAGGTTGTATACCTATATATATTGATTAATGAGAATATCTCAAGATAGGGAGAATTACACAATTCTACATGATATCAAGAGCCTTCTCTCTAAACTAACCCTATTTTTTTCGGCCCCCAATCTCTTCATCCCTGCCTACTACTTTCCTTCCCTCCTCACCATGGGCAAAAATTCTGAAACCCCAAAAGCCGAACCTACCCCACCCTCCACCTTTCATCCTGCTTTTGCGGTTACCAACATCAAGAACTCTATTCCTATGATTCTTGATCAAGAAGAAAGCCACAATGCGGCTTGGGTCGAATACTTCAAGATTCATGTTTGCGCCTACAACGTTCATGATCATATTGATTCCACCGTCACTCGTCCCTCCGACGTGGATGCCGTCACTTGGTCTCGGTTGGACGCCATTGTTAAACAAAGGATATATGGAACTATCTCCAAGGATCTTGCCCACACGATCATGAATTCGGGAGCCACCGCAAATGAATTATGGACAAGGTTAGAAGAAATTCTTTATGATAACAAACATACCCGTGCTGTATATTTGGAGGAACAGTTCACAGTAACTCGTCTTGAAAATTTTAACAATGTTACAAATTACTGTAAACAACTCAAGTTACTTGCCGATCAACTTGTTAATGTTGATAACCCTATTTCAGAGAAAAATATGGTGCTGCAGATGATTTCTGGTTTACCCAAGGGCGAATATGACACACATGCTACGCTCATCCAACAATCTAATCCTTTGCCTAGCTTTAATCATGCCTCGGTCTCACTATCTTGTTAGAAGAGACTCGTCGTGCTTAGCAAGATGAGCACATCGAAACAGCTTTGGTGGCCTAAGCTCTGGCACCGGTGGGGGGTCAGCAACCGGCGCCTCCACCGCGCAGTGGTCAGAATCAGCGTGGTGGCCTGTTCGGTGGTCGATGCCATAATAACTGGCACGGCGGTAAGGGGCAAGGTCGAGGAGGGAGGAACAACAACTCCCATGCCAACCATAACTACTCTACGTCTTAAAATAATAACACCCAGCTCAACTCTCAACAGTGGGTCCAATTACCCCCTGCCCAATGGCCCAACCCTTCACAGTGGGCTCGCCCACCTGCCTGGTACCCTGCACCCACGTGGGCCACGTCCCCCTGCCCATACCCATCTCAACCTCCATCCACTCTCCCGTCCAACAGCATCCTTGCGCCTTCTCCACGCGGGCCTGCTTCTCCTCAACATGCTTATTCTGTGCAACAATACGACCATGGGCCTCCTATGTCTCTCACTGAACTCAGGTCTGCCTTCAACACTATGACACTTCAACAGCCCAATGATCAATGGTACATGGACACAGGAGCATCTTCTCACCTCACTAGTAATCCGGGTAATCTCTCAAATTTCTCTATTATGAGTAATTGTCCTTTTATATTAGATGGTAATGGCACATGCATTCCGATTAAGGGTATAGGCACAACTTCCATACCCCCACCCCATCCTCCCTTCACACTACAAAATGTCCTATATGCCCCTCACATCATCACCAATCTAATTTATGTTCGTAAGTTTGCTACTGATAATCATGTCTCCATTGAGTTTGACCCTTTTGGTTTTTTTGTTAAGGATCTCAACAGGGGACACTTCTTACGAGATGCAATAGCGTGGGGGACCTCTATCCTTTCTCCCGCACTCCTCCAGCCATACCTTCGGTCTCACTTTCCGATGTCTCTCCCTCCACTTGGCACAACAGGCTTGGACATCCGGGTGCTCCAGTTTTTAGCTATCTTAGGATTAATAATTACATTTCTTGTAATAAACAGTTTGATCATACTTTATGTCCATCTTGCCCTTTACGCAAACATGTTCGCTTACCCTTTAAACATTCATTGAATAATACTATTACTGCTTTTGATATTATTCATGCTAATATATGGACATCTCCTGTTTTGAGCAAATCTGGTCACAAATATTATCTTCTCTTACTTGATGATTACACTAACTTTACTTGGGTTTTTCCACTTAAATATAAATCTCAAGCTTTCTCCACTTTTCTTCACTTTCGCAACTATGTTAAAACTCAATTCAAAAGAGAAATCAAAGCTTTTCAATGTGATAATGGACGTGAATTTGATAATGCTCCTTTCCATCAGTTTAGTGTCAACCATGGACTCATTTTTCGTTTCTCGTGTCCATGTACTTCCTCTCAAAATGGCAAAGCCGAGCAGATGATTCGTACCACAAATAACATTGTTCGTACCCTTCTCCCCTCTTTTTGGGAACATGCCCTCACAATGGCCGCCTACCTCCTCAATATACTCCCCACTCGCACTCTCCACAATCATACGCTCATGGAATGTAATCCCCCGTAAATTTATTGGATTTTATATATATATTTTAATGTATAGTTATTTATATTCAAATATATTTATGTATTTTAACGATTTATTCCTTCAAAGGTTGACTATTTGAAAGCCAAAGGATTTATTTTAATGATTTATGCAAGTCAAATATTTATTAAAGTCATGCTTTGAAAAGTATTTGAAATATTTGAAACACTTATTGGATTTAGAAAAGGGTTTGTAAATGGGTGTGAGGAGCCCAAATCTTTTGGCTTAACCTATGGTCATTCTCATTTAATTAACCCATCAAAGCCCAATTCTTTATTGTACCCCTAATGCGGGAAACTATAAATACCCTTATTTACACAAATCCCCACACATTAAACACATTATTTTTCTTTCTCCTCCTCCCCCTCACTTTCGGCCCTCCTCTTCTTTCCTTTCTCTCTCTTCCTCTTCGGCCTTCTCACTCCTCTTTCCGGCCGACCACCAGCCGCGCGGCAGCCGCCAGCCCCCGAACAGTGCCGCCGCCCCTTGGCTGCCGGTCCTTCCTCCCTCCTCTTTGTTTGGTTGTTATTTCTTCCTCCTCAAGTTTTATTTAATGCAAAGTTTGTATCTTTAAGGTTTGTTTTAATAAGTTATGTTTAAAAAGTTATGATTTGATGATTTGTTTATGAATCTAAGATTATATAAATTATGTATTGAAGAAATAAAATTTCAGATTTACTTGTTATGTTAAAATAGGGTTTAAAAATATCAAAGCATGACTTTTTAGGGTTTTACATGTTGGAAAATCATAGTATCATGTTATGGTTTATGGTTTTGGATTTTCTTATGATTATAAGCATGTTTAAATATGTTTAAAAAGGGTTTTAGTGTATATTATGTTGCTGGAAATTTGGAAAGAGTAGTGTTGATGGAGTTTTTATGATTTAAACATGAGTTTTAAGGGTTTTTAATCATCTAGTATAGTAGTACTATACTAGGAGGTTGTACTAAGTAACTTTTAAGGATGAGAAAAGTTTATAAACACTTTTAAGAAGGGTTTAAAGTATTTTATTATTGCTGTAAATTCATGGTGTATTGACTATGAATTTATGTTGATTATTTTAGGCGGAGAATTCTCTCTAGGAGATTTTTAAGTCTGTTATAGTGGCATCTCAGTTTGTCTACACAAGGTACGTACATACCTATGTGTTGATTGATGTAGTATCATGATTTTAAGAAGGGAGCTACAATAAGCCAGCTGCAAGTGAGAGCAACAATCAGAATAAGGCTCCTGGTAAACTGTTCGTGATGAGTCGCAATGAAGTTGAACGATCTGCCGACGTAGTTTCCGGTACTTTTTCTATTAACTCCGTGCTAGTTAAAGCGTTATTTGATTCGGGGGCGACTTATTCTTTTGTTTCGTCATCTGTTATTAAAAGTCTGGGGTTAGTAGATTTTGAGGTGATTGAATTGCCTATTAGTATACCTACTGGTGAGACCATAAGGTGTACCAAGTTGTTTAAGAATTTGCCTCTGAAGATAGGAGATTGTGTGTTTCCTTCTGATTTGATAGAGTTTAATCTGGGAGACCTGGATGTAATTCTGGGGATGGATTGGCTAAGTTTATACAAGGCCATGATAGACTGTGAGATTCAAAAAGTAGTGTTAAGAAACCCTTTGGGGAAGTTGACCTCGTATGACGTTTTGGGAAGTCCAAGGACTTTGGGGTTATTTCTACGATGCAAGTGAAGAAGTTAATGAAGAAGGGGTGTGAGCTATTTTTCTGTAGTGTGCAAGATGTGAGTAAAGAAGATGGAGTGAAGATCGAGGATGTTCCAATCGTGAATGAGTTCATGGATGTGTTTCCGAGTGAGATTTCGGGTATGCCGCCTGCTAGAGCTGTTGAGTTCACCATAGACTTAATCCTGGAACTGCACCTATATCTAAAGCATCCTATAGAATGGCACCTCCTGAGATGAGTGAGTTAAAGACGCAGTTGCAAGAGCTGTTCGATAAGGGTTATATTAGGCCTAGTGCATCACCTTAGGGAGCTCCTGTGTCGTTTGTTAAGAAGAAAGATGGGAGTATGAGGTTGTGTATCGATTATAGGGAGTTGAATAATGTCACCATCAAGAACAAATATCCTTTGCCTAGGATAGATGACTTATTCGATCAATTGAATGGAGCGAGCGTGTTCTCGAAGATTGATTTGCGTTCGGGGTATCACCAGCTGAGGGTAGCTGATAAGGATATACCTAAGACTGCGTTTAGGACTCGTTATGGTCATTATGAGTTCACTGTAATGCCTTTTGGGTTAACCAATGCACCTGCCATATTTATGGACTTGATGAATAGGATTTTCCATGAGTTCTTAGATAAGTTCGTTGTTGTATCCATTGATGATATTCTGATTTATTCAAAGAATGAAAAAGAGCATGATGAGCACTTGAGGATTATATTGGAGACGCTTAGGAAGAATTAATTGTATGCCAAGTTCTCTAAGTGTGAGTTTTGTTTGGTGAAAGTAGCATTTCTGGGTCACTATGTGTCTAAAGGAGTCTATGTAGATCCTGCTAAAATTCAAGCTGTGAGTGAGTGGCCAACTCCAAAGAATGTGTCTGATATCCGAAGATTCCTAGGTCTAGCTGGCTATTATAGGAGGTTTGTGAGAGATTTCTCGAAGATAGCGAGGCCAATGACTAATTTGATGAAAAAGGAGTCAAAATTTGAGTGGAATGAAAAGTGTGAAGAAGCTTTCCAGATTTTAAAAGAGCGTTTGACCTCCGCACCTGTTTTGACCCTGCCTGATAGGAACGAGGGATTTGAGGTGTATAGTGATGCTTCAAAGAATGGTTTGGGATGTGTGTTGCAGTAGAATGGGAAGGTGATCGCGTATGCATCGCGTCAATTGAAACCTTATGAGGCTAATTACCCTACCCACGATCTTGAGTTAGCTGCTATTGTGTTCGCTTTGAAGATTTGGAGACATTTCCTTTATGGGGCAACCTGTAAGATCTAGACTGACCATAAAAGTTTGAAGTATATTTTCACCCAGAAAGACCTCAATATGAGGCAGAGAAGATGGTTAGAGTTGATAAAGGATTATGATCTAGACATCCAATATCATGAAAGGAAAGCAAATGTCGTTGCTGATGCGTTGAGTAGGAAGTCGAGTCATAGCATGAATGCCTTGGTAGTTCCTGAGGAGTTGTGTCAAGATATGCAAAGACTTAGCCTAGAAATCTTAAATCCTGGGGAGATCGAGGCAAGATTGAGTGCTTTATCATTGGGGTTGTCAATTTTCGACGAGATCAAAGAGGGTCAAGTTGGGGATGAGCACCTAGAGAAGATTAAGGAAAAGATGAGGCAAGGTAAGGAAGTTGATTTTAAGATCCATGATGATGGTAGTTTGAGGTTCAAGGGAAGGTGGTGTGTACCACAGAAATGTGATGAGCTTAAGAGACGTCTTATGGATGAGGGGCATAATACGCCGTATTCTGTGCACCCTGGGGGTGACAAGTTGTATAAGGACCTTAAGCAGATCTATTGGTGGCCAAACATGAAGCGTGAGGTTGCCGAGTTCGTGTCTAAATGTCTAACCTGTCAGAATGTCAAGATATATCATAAAAGACTCATGGGGAAGGTTCAATCCTTAGAGGTTCCTGGATGGAAGTGGGATTCCATATCGATGGATTTTGTGACTGCTTTGCCTAAGACAAGGAATGGCAATGATACTATTTGGGTTATTGTGGACCGTCTGACGAAGTCGGTCGTGTTCATTCCAATTAAAGAGACATGGAAGAAGAAACAACTTGCGAAGACGTATATTAAGCATGTAGTGAGATTGCATGGGGTTCCAACCGATATTATTTCAGATCGTGATTCGAGATTCCTCTCGAAGTTTTGGCAAAAGGTCCAGTTAAATCTTGGGACAACATTGAAAATGAGTACTGCCTTTCACCCTGCGATCGATGGTCAAACGGAGAGGACTAACCGCATAATAGAGGATATGTTCGAGCTTTGTGCTATTGACTTTCAGGGTAGTTGGGAAGACCAATTAGATTTGATAGAGTTTTCATACAACAATAGTTATCATGCGAGTATTAAGATGGCACCTTTTGAGGCGTTATATGGAAGAAAGTGTAGAAGTCCCATTTGCTGGAACGATTTTAGTAAGAATATAGTCTTGGGGACAGAATTCATTAAGGAGACCGTCAAGAATGTAAAGTTGATTCAGGCTAAAATTCAAGCTGCTCAAGATAGGCAAAAGAGTTATGCCGATTTAAAGCGAAGAGAAGACGAGTTCAAAGTAGGTGATAAAGTGTTTCTGAAAGTATCACCAACTAAGGGTGTGAAGAGATTTGGGAAAAAGGGCAAATGAAGTGCCAAATATGTAGGTCCATATGAGATTCTGCAAAGAATTGGGAAGGTAGCTTATAGGTTGGCTTTGCCAATGGAATTCGAAAAGATGCACGATGTGTTTCATATTTCCCAACTCAAGCGTTATATCCCTGATGAGCGCCATGTCTTAGAGCCTGAGAGGATCCAGATTGATAGTAGCCTCACATATGAGGAAAGGCCTGTGAGAATTCTTGATAAGAAGGTGCGTAGTACACGCAATAAGGATGTCAATATCGTAAAAGTGCTTTTGTCGAACCATGAGTCCGAAGAGGCAACGTGGGAAGCTGAAGCTGAAATGAAGAAGAAATATCCAGATTTATTCCTTGAGGTGAGTTGGGTGTAACTCGTTTTCTTTAAGGGGGGTAGAATGCGATAGAATTTCGCGCTTTTTACCTATTTTTATGGTATTTTTATGCATTTTTATGCTTATTTTGGCGATTTGCACATGTTGGTGCAAAATAAATAGATTCTCCGCATAAGAAAAGGTGTTCATGAGCAACACAAGTGATTTTAAGTTGGCAAAAGAGTGCACATGAGCGGCACAAGTTTTTTTTCTCCTTGGAGAGTTGAGTTAAAAACTTTTGAAAATGTGTGATTTTTTTTTTTTGTGTCAAGTTTCGGGACGAAACTTCTTTTAAGAGGGGTAGACTGTAATCCCCCGTAAATTTATTGGATTTTATAAATTTATTTTAATGTATAGTTATTTATATTCAAATATATTTATGTATTTTAACGATTTATTCCTTCAAAGGTTGACTATTTGAAAGCCAAAGGATTTATTTTAATGATTTATGCAAGTCAAATATTTATTAAAGTCATGCTTTGAAAAGTATTTGAAATATTTGAAACACTTATTGGATTTAGAAAAGGATTTGTAAATGGGTGTGAGGAGCCCAAACCTTTTGGCTTAACATATGGTCATTCTCATTTAATTAACCCATCAAAGCCCAATTCTTTATTGGACCCCTAATGGGGGAAACTATAAATACCTTTATTTACACAAATCCCCACACATTAAACACATTATTTTTCTCTCTCCTTCTCCCCCTCACTTTCGGCCCTCCTCTTCTTTCCTTTCTCTCTCTCTTCCTCTTCGGCCTTCTCACTCCTCTTTCCGGCTGACCACCGCTGCCGACCACCAGCCGCCGACCAGTGCCGCTGCCCCTTGGCTGCCGGTCCTTCCTCCCTCCTCTTTGTTTGGTTGTTATTTCTTCCTCCTCAAGTTTTATTTAATGCAAAGTTTGTATCTTTAAAGTTTGTTTTAATAAGTTATGTTTAAAAAGTTATGATTTGATGATTTGTTTATGAATCTAAGATTATATAAATTATGTATTGAAGAAATAAAATTTCAGATTTACTTGTTATGTTAAAATAGAGTTTAAAAATATCAAAGCATGGATTTTTAGGGTTTTACATGTTGGAAAATCATAGTATCATGTTATGGTTTATGGTTTTGGGTTTTCTTATGATTATAAGCATGTTTAAATATGTTTAAAAAGGGTTTTAGTGTATATTATGTTGCTGGAAATTTGGAAAGTGTAGTGTTGATGGAGTTTTTATGATTTAAACATGAGTTTTAAGGGTTTTTAATCATCTAGTATAGTAGTACTATACTAGGAGGTTGTACTAAGTAAGTTTTAATGATGGGAAAATTTTTAAACACTTTTAAGAAGGGTTTAAAGTATTTTATTATTTCTGTAAATTCATGGTGTATTGATTATGAATTTATGTTGATTATTTTAGGTGGAGAATTCTCTCTAGGCGATTTTTAAGTCTGTTATAGTGGCATCTCAGTTTGTCTACACAAGGTACGTACATACCTATGTGTTGATTGATGTAGTATCATGATTTTAAGAAGGAAAGTTATGTAGTATCATGTATAGGACTATGTTGAGTTCATATATGATTTCTATTATGTTGGTTTATGTATGTTTTATGCTGTGGTGTGAACATGTTGAGTATGAGATTTATGTTATGAGATTTATATCATGTTTGTATGGAAGATTGATGCAAGCATGTTGGTTGGGAACTTTATTTTTATTAATTCACATGGGGGAATTAATATGTTTATTAGTATTGGATATGATTGATCATTGTTCCCTTTTGAGTATTTCACTGCTTTATAAGGACCGAGGGCCTTATTTGGTAAGTTGATATTTTATACCTATGAAAGGTAAGTTGGTTGTTGGCTAGGTTCAACAAATAAGAAAGATTGGATTAAAGTGAAATTAATCTTGGATTGTTAAGTTGTGTGATCACTTATCTAATCCTAAGATAAAAAGAGAAAGTTGTGATTGCTTGTTGATTATATTATTTGTGTTGCTTGTGAGTCATAACAAGTAATATCTGGTAAATCATGTAAAGTGAAACTGGATAGCAATTAGCTTTAGACTGGTGCACGTCTGAAGTGTTGGACAATTAGGAGTTGGGGTACATGGTGAGCGTGCCATGGCTTTTTCTGGGGCCAGATTAATCACTGTGTCCTATTTTTCAGTTAAAAAGGTTCCTCGATATCGTAGGTCATGGGAATACGGAGTCGCGCCCGTATTTCGTCTTCCAAAGGGAAGGCTGGTTTTAGTTAGACAACTCAGTCCATTGATTATTCCATTTAAAGTAATAAAAATGTTGTTATAAAGTTTAGTTCAGTAAAACTTATATGCAAATTATTATATTGTTATTTATTCCTCTTTACTATTTATTAGTATCATGTTAGGATTGTTTACTTGTTTAATATGTAGTACTCAGCTTTGCTGATTACGTGCTTTTATTGTGTATGTTGATCATGGCTTTGCCTTATTGATCCTGTGATGACTAATATTGGTGACCAGTCTCTAGGGATCAATAGTGCATTGTCCATCTACAGGTTTGAAGATGATGCATCATTGGGATCGGGATTTTGGAGAGCTTGTGTAGTTTATTTACGATACTTTTGAGTTATATTTTCATAGTTGGTTTGGTTTGGTTTTAAGTTGACTTTGGTTTTGTTGGTTGGTATTGGAGTTGACTTTGTTGTTGACTAAGTTTTAGTTTTTAAAGTTATTATTATGTTTTCCGCTGTAAAATTCTGAATAAGCCGATACGTTTTCACACGGGCGATAATACTTTGATAATTCTCTATGTTTTGTATTAAAAAGGTATTTTAGAAAAGAGAGAATTGTCGGGGTGTTACATGGAATCCCTCTTACACAAAAAGCCTTCATATGATCACATACGTGTTGTTGGGTGCCTATGCTATCCTAACCTCTCCTCCACCACAAAACACAAACTCTCCCCCTGCTCCACTCCTTGTATTTTTTTGGGTTTTCTCGATAACCATCGCGGGTATAAATGTTATGATCTTTCCACTAACAAGATTATCATCTCTAGGCATGTCATTTTTGTGGAGATCCAATTTCCCTTTGTTGATCTCACAAAATTCAGCCCAAGTGATTACACTTTCCTTGACAATGATCCACCCTCTCCATATATCCTGGTCCAGGCCCACACCCATCCGGTCCATAGCCCAGTGCCATATAATCTTCCTCCTTCTCCTACGGCTTCCCCGCCAAATTTAGCCTCGAGCCTGTCCGGCCCCAGCCCCACGTCTGTCCCCTCCCTCTCCTCCTCACAAGGCACCACACCTCAAGCCCACCCCATCCCCCGGCCCGGCCTCGCCTCCCCCGCCTTCGTCTCCCATGATCCATTTTGGATCCTTTCCGCCCACCCTAGTACCCTCCCCTTCCCAGCCACCACCACACATCACATGGCCACTCGCGTCGCCCATGGGATCTTTAAGCCCAAACAAATATTCACCCTCACAACTCAAGCTCCCCCTTTGTCAGCTTCCCCAATTCCAAAAAATCCCAAATTAGCTTTGCAAGACCCTAATTGGAATGCGGCTATGACTGACGAATATAATGCTTTAAACATAAGTACAGGGCAGATGAGTCTCTTGAACGTCATAAGACACGACTTGTTGTTAATGGCAAGTCACAGCAGGTGGGTGTTGATTGTGATGAAACTTTCAGTCCGGTTGTTAAACCTGCCACTATCCGTACTGTCCTAGCATTGCCATGGGTAAGAACTGGCCTATTCATCAGCTAGACGTCAAAAATGCTTTTCTTCATGGGGATCTCTAAGAAACAGTATATATGCACCAACCACCTGGGTTTGTCAATCGTACTACTCTTGATTATGTTTGTCTCCTGCGTAAATCCTTCTATGGTCTCAAACAGGCTCCTCGTGCTTGGTACCAGCGGTTTGCAGCCTATCTTCGGCATATTGGTTTTCTGTGCTCCCAGAGTGACACTTCTTTACTCATTTATCGTCATGGTCCTTATACTGCTTACTTGTTGCTCTATGTTGATGACATTGTCCTCACTGCCTCCTCCGAGCATTTGAAATCTTCTCTCATTGATTTGCTCAAGTCCGAGTTCTCCATGACAGATTTAGGTCCTCTTAGCTATTTTTTGGGCATCTCCGTCACTCGCACTCCACAGAGTATGTTCTTATGCCAAAAAAAGTTTGCTGAAGAAATCATATACAGGGCCAAAATGACAAATTGCAAACCTGTTGCCACTCCTGTTGACTCTAAGTCTAAACTTAGTGCTACATATGGGGATCCTATTCATGACCCTCCTTATATCGTAGCCTTTAGGTGCCTGCGCAAGTACCTCACCTTCACTCGACCAGAGATTGCTTATGTCGTTCAGCAATGTTGCCTATTCATGCATGCTCCGCGAGAACCCCATTTTACTGCGCTAAAGCGCATCATTCGGTATGTCAAGCATACTTTGGATCACGGTTTACACCTCTATCCTTCCCCTCCGAGCAGCTTGATTACTTATACTGATGCTGATTGGGGTGGTTGTCCTGATACCCGCCGTTCTACCTCTGGTTATTGTGTCTTTTTGGGTGATAATCTCATTTCATGGTCCTCTAAACGGCAAGCTACACTCTCCCGCTCAAGTGCTGGGCGGAATACCGCGGTGTCGCTAATGTTGTCGCCGAGACTTGCTGGATACGCAACTTCGCTATCCGAGCTTCATTGTCCATTACGAAAGGCCACTCTTGTCTACTGCGATAATGTCTCTGCTATCTACCTTTCTAGCAATCCCGTCCAACATCAATGCACCAAACGCGTTGAGTTGGACATTCATTTTGTTCGCGAGAAGGTAGCCCTCGGCCATGTCCGTGTCATTCATGTGCCTTCTGCCTATTAGTATGCCGACATTTTCACTAAAGGTCTCCCTCGACAACTCTTCTTGGATTTCAGATCCAGTCTGAGCGTCCGCCCTCCTCCCGCTCCGACTGCGGGGGTGTGATAGAATATGAAATATTCTAGATATTCTGTGAATATATATCTTTGTGCATTTATGTAAAGTAAGGATTCTCATAGCATTAGGTTGTATACCTATATATATTGATTAATGAGAATATCCCAAGATAGGGAGAATTACACAATTCTACAGAAACAATAACAGCTCATAATTTGAAAAGCACTCCAACGACACACCCCTTGCTTCAAAGGGCATGCATCACTACAACGTAAACTATCTGTTGAATGCAAGATAAGGACTATGGACTTCCACAATACAAGCAACCACGACCACGAACACACAATCACGACTTGAACACGACAATTAACTCACGACTTTATCTCGACACCGAAACAGTAAGTTGCACAAACACCATGGATAATGCTTCCATGAACACTACACAACACACACTTCGTATTTTAGAAAAGTTTGCTCTCTTCTCCTTCAACATTTTGAGCAAAATTGGTTTGCTCTTTCTCTTTCTCATCTTTTTGCTTATCCCAACACCTATCTTCTTTGTGACCATACCTCTTGCAATAGTAGCATTGGATGCTACTCATAGATGAACGTTGTCCTTCAGATTAACTACGCCCTCCACCTTTTTCACGACCTCGACCATGACTACCAATACCACGACCCCGACCACGACCATCACGACCCTCTTCATATTGCCATACATTTGACATTCCCCCCTTAACTTGAAAGGCTTTCTCCTCGATATTTTCATCCATATTTTTGTTAATTCTTACTTCATGGGACAATAACGAACACATTAACTCATCAAAATTATATGTGGACAAATCCTTTGACTCTTCAATTGCGGCTACCACATGATTATAATCCTTAGTTAGACTCCTCAACACCTTACTAACAACGGTTTGACTACTAATCACTTCACCATATGATTTCATTTGGTTTACAATTGCATACACCTTCGACAAATAGCCTTGCATTGGCTCTTTATCCTTCATTTTAAGAGTTTCAAATTCAGAACGTAAGGATTGTAGGTTTACCGCTATTACCTTTTTGTCGCCAAAATACTCATGCTTGATAATTTCCCAAGCTTCTTTGGATGTCTTTGCACCGAAGATTCGAGGGAAAATATCTTCATCCACTGCCGATTGGATGAGAAACAGTGCTTTTGCATCTCTCTTACGATTCTCACGCAACTTTTGATTGGGCTCCGTCGTGACTCCGTCGGTTCCACATACCCACACTCGACAATATCCCACAACTCTTGGGATTTGAACATCGTTTGCATTTTGATGCTCCAAAGATGATATTTTTAACTGGAATTACTAGTTGGAAATTTTGGTTAACACCATTGGCTCCCATACGTACACTCACTGTGTTTTCAAACTCAAATATCACGACTATTTTTTTATTTGTTTTGTTGGGCTTAGGATCGAACCTGGATTAGCTCGGATACCATGTTGAATAAATAAGAGAAGTGGAAGCAAGAGATAATTGCAAATGAAAGTAATACTTACTTGCTTCAATTAAATGGAAAATACTAGGCCCATATATATAGGCTTACATATGAAACTAATTAGCAATAAAAAGCAACTAACAAGCAACGTGGGTAAACAATGATCCCACGTTTAACTCCACTAACACAACTAACTTATCATAATCAAATAACAAATCCTAAACTATAGCAGCTTAACTAGGAAACTACTTACTACAACTAACTTCCTACTAACTTTGAAGGATAATATTCCAACACACCCCCTTCCTTTAAAGTTGGGGCCTTCAAACAACTTGAATATTCATATTGTCGTAGACTTAATTCATTTGCCACGCTTCTCGTCACTGATACTTCAATTTGTGATGCACATCTCACCACTTACACATTTTTGTTGATTCATTTCTCATCAATCACTCTTGTTGATGCATATTATCACCAACGTAACCTTCACTCAATGGAGCACTTCTCTCCATAAACTCAAATTGATGTTGCCTTGCAAATTGACTACGTCCACTACTTCAACTTCGAAAACCGTCTCTGCGTTGACTGCGACTTCCACCATTTGCTTCAACACTATTTGCCTCGCATCCACCTAAAAACATCTGCCACATACTTTTGCTCAAATAATTTGTTAAACATACATCTAAAGTCTTGAATTTGAATTCATTTTTTGCAACTCAAAATCAAATAAACAAAAATCTGATGCTATACATTTTAAGAGCTAGTTTTTTGGGCTAAAGTCATGAATTGGAATTCATTTTTCGCAACTCAAAATCATATAAACAAAAATATGATGTTGTACATTTTAAGAGCTAGTTTGTTGGGCTGAGGCCTATCCAAGATTGTGTTTGGACTTAAGGGGGTAGGGGGAAGCCTGTGCATTCCGTGCGGAGACATTGTGTGGGGCGCATAGGCATGTGTTCCACGCAATCAAGATGAATCTCGCGCAAGGTTGGAGTTGAGTCTGTTTTTACACAGAGGGAATTGTGACCTGCGGTGGGGGTCGCGACTCGCGGTGCTTGCCGCGACTCACAGTTGGTGCCTTGGCTCGTACTGGATTGCATTTTTCACGATCCGAAATTTCTGATCGGATATTCGAAATGAATACCCCTAGCCGAGAGTAATCTATGACTCACATTATGTTCTGCGACCGCGGTTGTCCGGGATTTCCGAAAAACTTACTTTTTTTTTGGTTAGTAAGTAAGTATATTAATGCACAACAAAAACAACCACTACAGCCTAGTACTGCATCAGCAACAACACAAACACAACTATACATTAGACAATAGCTCAAAGACTAAACAGACATTGGACATCACTCTGTTACGTATGTCTAGGCAGCCTAGACTTGACTCTATGCTTCACATTCTATTGAATATCTTGTACAGTTTTCTCTATAGTATGTATACTTTGATTCCACAAAGCATTGTTTCTTTCATGTCAAACTTTATATACAGTAGCTAAAATCTTATTTTTCTTATTTCCTTGTTTGTTTCGGGTTTTTTCTTAACCTTCATATTCATATAAATACCTTCTTGGCCGTTTTTCTCTCTCTCTCCTATGATTATTCATGAACCAAAAAACACAAACCTACCTTTTCCTAAGAATTGAGCAGCTCTTAAGAATCTTCAATCCTTGACCGTGGTGCACGGAGTTATGGATCGTTGTGTTAACCTTGGGGGACGAACGTCATCGAGAATCCGCAACGGAGATGACGAAATTCATTTCTAAGGCAGTGGCCGGCCTCCATGTCACGGCATATCTTTGTTCTTGTTAAATTAAATCAAGTTCAGTTAATTGTTATCTTTTTTTTGGGCCCCCACTGGGAACCCCTTGGTAAGGAGAATGACCCTACTGGACCAGCATCTCTCGCAGGTCAGCCAGCCCAGCTACATAGGTCAACACTTGAGAGTAGGGGGGATTAAGAAAATTCCTACTCCCAAGCACAAGTAGGTAGCGGGGCTCGAACTTGTGACCTCGAAGTCACAAGGTGAGTTCCCCACCACCTCCACCAAGCAAGCTTGGATTCAGTTAATTGTTATCTACAGATAAGTTCTTCCTTTCTATTGTATATTAACATTAATTATTATTTATTCTTCATGAGTACATCAATCTAACTTATATTTCCAAACAACTTTCAGAAGTACATATTCATTATTTTTTATAATAATATATATTATTTCACATTTTTGGGTGAGTCGGTGAATGGCAAGACGGACCGGGTGCTGTAAGGCGATAAGCTATTAATTAAATCCAGTACCTATATGTATATATATATATATATATATATATATATATATATATATATATATATATATATATATATATATATATATATATATATATATGTACATATGTACATATATATATAGGGGCGGAGCCACTTAGTAACAATGGGTAGCACGTGCTACCCCTGTTTTCAAAAAAATCGAAAAATCCAAAGAAATTTCTAAACCTAACGTTGCGCTGTTTCCTTTCAATCTCTCTCAAACTCAAACGTTGCTTTCACTCTCTCACTCTCTGTCTCTCTCAGGCGGTCGGCGACGGTCGCCTCGACTCGTCGGTTGTCGTCGGCTTCCAGGGATGCTTGACACGATTACTTCTTACTTTTATGGGCTGACAGGGAAGAACAATCAAATTCACCGCTGCTTGTATTAACACGCCACTCTTCGCTGCTGAGCCGCCGCGGTGGTGATTTCCGCCACCATGGTCGCCTGTCGGGTCTTCCGTGTGTGACTGTAGATCTCTGCCTGTTATAATGTTAGTCAATTATCTTTGTTTCTTTGTTAAAAGCTCTTTCAATTTCTTTTACATTTAATGATTTGTGAGTTTATGGGTTTATGAATTGTGTGGATTTATGGGTTTGTGAATCAGGAATCTACTGATTTGTGAACTTAAAAATCAAAATATTGAGTTTATGAATTTAAAAATGAAAAGAGTGAATTTGTGAATTGGGAATTTACAGTGTTGGTAAATTATAACTTGTTTACTTTGTTATTGAATACAATTGGTGAATTGTAATTTGTGATTTCTTAGTAATATACAATTATACAAATTGTGATGTTGTCTTGTGAATCTTTGATGTGAGTAGTGCATTTTTTTCGTATCCTGACATTGAATTACAATGAATTATTAGTCCACCTTCATACTTCATTAAAGAATTCCTTTAAAAACAAAGTTCTCATGTGCATTAATTATAGCTAAAGATCTAGACTACAAGCCTACAACATATTTTTTGGCTTACGACATTTTAATAACAAAATCAAAGGCAGATAATATAAGTAGACAATTGTAATTGTGCTTTTGAACCTTCAATGGAGTGAACAATGGAGAAACAAAGGAAAGAACAAGTTGATTAAAAGGTTTTTTTGGTTGGAAAATTTGAAATTTGTGTTTACAATATGTTTACTGTTTAGAAATTCTAGTAATGGGTTATTTTTAATATTGGATATAAAATTGAACCAAATTCAAGTTCAAATATTTTAGATTACCAAACAATTGAATTTGGTCAAATCTATCATATGAACGAAATCATCATCCCAAACTGTCCATTAATTAAAGTTGATTTGAATCCAAGACTATCGCAAAGGGGCACCTAATGATACTCGAGTTAGCAGGAATTTTTTCGCTATCCAATGTTATCGCAAAATTATGCTACCCCTGACCTGAAATCCTGGCTCCGCCCCTATATAATATACATATGTATATATATACCTCCATCATATAGAACTGGCGCAATAAATTTGTAAATTATATTTATACCCACTTGTCATTCCTATACGTATCCATCTAGTGCAAACTTTATAAACACAGTATCAGTAATTAATTAACAAATGGTCGACAACAAAGGAAAAGCAATCAGTACTTGCACAATATATGGTTGAAAAAGTTTTCAATCTTTATGGTAGGAACTAGGGAGGAGTCTAGAAAGTAGAAACTATCCGTATAGAATTTCTATAAATTGAAGTATATCTTTTCCCCTTTAAATTTAAGGACAAATGAACGGATGGAGTAGACTTGTAATGCAAACTTAAAAGACAGATAGAATCCATGCAAAACTACCAAACTCAACGAGTGACACTCTTCTTCGTCGGACTGTCACCACGTCCAAGCTCATCTCTGACCTTGGCATGCACCACGTGTTAGTCTCAACAATGTCAATTGTCAACACCCCAATGACTTATGAGCTGTAACATCAGCAACAACAATTTGGTGACATGCAGGAGTAAGAGTATCGTCTTCGGTCTTACCCAAATAGTTTGGCCTATAAATTGCTTGTATTTCCACTTCAGTCTAGTGTATACTTGGCATTACATAGTCTTCTCTTCATAACACTAACATCAAATATGAAGTTCAAGACGTTTATTTTGCTTGGTCTTTTACTTGCTTCGGTTCTGCTCATTTCTTTTCCCGGAAAAGGTAGACCTTTTTTTTTGTACGTTTTATGTCGTAAGACTCGTAACCGGTAACATCATATTAGTGGAAACTTTACGTAAGCGCTATGTATGCAGGTTTTTTTTCCTTTTTTTTGTAGATGATGAATTCTTGTATATATGTATATATATTTATATGTTATTGTTATGTAGTACCTAGATACTGACCTTTACATTTTGCATGCATGTACGTGTAGTTGATGGAGAGGTCGTAGAAGACAAAAAGGAGGAGATTCACCAAGGAGGTAGGGGAGGCCAAGGAGGTCGGGGAGGAGGCCAAGGAGGTCGGGGAGGAGGTCAAGGTGGTGGAGGAAAAGATGAAGTACCTGCCTTTGACATCAATCAAGGAGGTAGAGGAGGTGGTGGCGGAGGTAAAGGAGGTGGGTCCGGCGGAGGTAAAGGAGGTGGGTCTCGGCGGAGGTAGAGGAGGAGGTGGCGGTGGAGAAGAAGCCATAGACCTTAATCAAGGTGGAGGTAGAGGCGGCGGTGGTGGTGGTAGAGGAGGTGGGTCCGGGAGGAGGTAGAGGAGGTGGTGGCGGTGGAGAAGAAGTCGTAGACATCAATCAAGGTGGAGGTAGAGGTGGCGGCGGCGGAGGAAGAGGAGGTGGGTCTGGCGGAGGTAGAGGAGGTGGTGGTGGCGGAGAAGAAGCCATAGACATTAATCAAGGTGGAGGTAGAGGCGGGGGTGGAGGAGGAAGAGGAGGGGGCTCGGGTGGAGGAGGAAGAGGAGGTGGGTGGTCGGCGGAGGTAGAGGAGGTGGTGGTGGCGGAGAAGAAGCCATAGACATTAATCAAGGTGGAGGTAGAGGCGGGGTGGAGGAGGAAGAGGAGGGGGGCTCGGGTGGAGGAGGCAGAGGAGGGGGGCTCGGGTGGGAGAGGAGGCGGTGGTGGTGGAGGTGAAGAATATGACATCAACCAAGGAGGAGGAAGAGGTGGTGGAGGCGGTAGGAGGAGGAGGCTCGGGTGGAAAAGGAGGCGGTGGAGGAGGAGGTGAAGAATTTGACATCAATCAAGGAGGAGGTAGAGGAGGTGGCCAAGGAGGAGGAAGAGGTGGTGGTGGCGGAGGACAAGGAGGTGGTCAAGGAGGAGGAAGAAGTGGCGGTGGCGGAGGACAAGGAGGTAGCCAAGGTGGAGGAAGAGGAGGTGGCTCAGGAGGAGGAAGAGGAGGAAGTGGTGGTGGAGGCGAAGCCTTAGACCTAAATCAAGGAGGAGGTAGAGGCTCTGGAGGAGGTGGTAGAGGAGGCGGCTCTGGAGGAGGTGGTAGAGGTGGCGGTTCTGGAGGTGGTGGAAGAGGAGGTGGTGGAGGAGAAGATGCCTTAGACCTAAACCAAGGAGGAGGTAGAGGCGGTGGAGGAGGTGGTAAAGGAGGCGCCTCGGGAGGAGGTGGTAAAGGTGGCGGTTCTGGAGGTGGTGGAAGAGGTGGCGGTGGTGGCGGAGGATTGAACTAGAAAGGCAAGTGTCAATCTCAAGTTTTTCATGAAATTAATTATAGAATTAGATCATCTTAGTTTTTCTCGTAAGTAACTGACATAATTTGTTTGCATGGGTTTGTGTTTTGTAGGGAACATCTATATCATGCGTGGTGGAGAGAAGTGTTACTAGGCTTGAAGCCACTTTGGCCCCCCACCATGGGATCAAGTAATAGTTGTATAAATATGTTAGTAGTAAGAATAAGATCAGTTGGTCTACTAGTATAGCAAGTCTGCGATCGAGTTTTCTGGAGTGATCTGAAAGATATTGTCAATGAACAGGACAATCTGAGTACTTCCATGAACTTTTATTATGATCCTAATGTAACGTGACCCTAAATCTATGGACTAATGATGTCGTTAATCTTATCTTAATTTGGAGTAATTACTGATTATATGATATAATATTACATATCTTTTTTCAAGCCAAAATTATATGGCAATCTGAAAAATATGTAGACACGAATTCAAATTTTATTTCAAGAGAGTCATAATAAGGACACTTGAAATATATCACTCAATTTTTTGAGTAGAAAAAAGAATGGTGTAGCTCAACTTTTTGTAGCTAGATTCAAGAACAAATGAGAAGAGTAAAGAAATCACTCATGTATTTTAGAAATTTCTACATTGAAGGGAGAGATTAGTGTTATCAATAAATGGGCTAAAGACTTAAAAATAGATTTGGTTCATTGTAGGCCTAAATGGATAATACTTGACTCATGCTTCCTCCATCTTTTAGTTATATCATTTGACTTTTCACTTTGTTAGGTTATAACTTTGACAATGAATAGAAACTATAAAGCTAATATACGTTGTTTGCCTGAAAGGCTGAAACACATTAACTTTTAGGAGCCATGACCTATTGATCTACTTAATAAATTCAAAATAATATACTATCGCCTTAATTAATTATTACTATCACAGTTCCAACAACATTTTTTTTAAATAGGTAAAAACTACATTATTGTAGATGTATACTCCTGTTTTTTCACTGCAATGGTATATTATTTTGAGTTTATATCAAAATTGTCATCAGAATGTGGTCAGTTCGTGCCATAAGGTGTTGGGTTAAGTCCCCGAGCGCGGCCCTCGTGTTTAGTTGCCAACGTTGAGTTTGGAACCCTGAACAGATTGCCATTGGTGAGCCGGAGAAAGGTGAGGATGAAGTCACGTCATCATGCCCCTTATGCCCTAGGTGACACACGTGCTACAATGGCCGGGACAAACGGTGGCGATCCCAACCTCACTGTGAGAAGGTGATCACATACGTACCTTCCAAGATCCAAGTCAGGGCATGCAAAAATAGAGCCAAGTGACTTGTGTTTCATGATATACTTCACAAAATAAAAATAATGGTTGAATTTCTTTTTGTTTTCAAATAAACAAGGACAAGAAATTGACCTAAACGAAGCATTATCCAAAAGAAACAAAATTAATTCAAATATATCAATAATGCCAAGATTCTTCCAAAAAGTGAAAAAAACCAAATTTCTGATATCATATTACAAACTGATCGAAGAGCTCACTGCCGCAGGGCCGCAACACGGACTTCCATAACCGGAGACTTCTGAATTCTGATTCTACCTTGCACTTGCAGTCAAAGTCAACGATCCCCTTAAACTAAGAACGTAATTTTGCAATTCAAGAAAATATATATGCACGTCTTCGTAGTACATAATCTGGCTGAACCTAGATTATACTTCCTCCGTTCCAAAATAAGTGAAACACTTGTCTCAAAAAGCTCTCACATAAATGAGAGGAGTGTTTCACTTATTTTGGAACGGAGGAAGTATAATCCTATTCAGCACCCATTTTAAGTGTTTACATAAGAAAGAGCAAACTAGGCCTAGCAATCAGGTTGGGTTCGTGTTCGGGTCACCTATAATCGGGTTGAATACCCCCTAACCTGAACCTGATCTGTTTTTATATTCGGGTCAAGATCATTAACCTGAACCTGATCTGAAACTTATCGGGTCAACCTGACCTGATCTGTTTGACCTGAATTTTTTTAAAACTGCTTTTAAATAGGTCAACCTGAACCTGTTCGATCCGTTTTTTTCAGGTTGATCTGAACCCGCAAAACCTGGTTTTTTTTAAATGATACAACAAAAATGCAGCACCTTGAAATCAAAATAGAACATTAGAACCTACTTCCCTAAATTAAAAACCACCAAGTTTTAGTTAACCAAATTCATACTTGGCAACAAATAGTCATAAAAATATTACAACCCAAATTTCAGCTAAGTTTCATAAAAATAAACAAGATCTTCTCATCAGTCTCTGAATAAAAGCTCAATTTGCTCCTTTAATACAATTAGTCATATAAATATCACAGTTAGTCAAATAAAAATCACAGTATTTGTAGGACTGCAGTTAATCTCCTCTTCTGCCTTTGAAGAAATTCCATTTGCTCCTTTAAGTTGTCATCTGCCACATTAATAGAAAAAATGAGAACTTAAATAAATTAATAAACTAGAAGAAAAGAAGGCATAAGAGAAGAAATGAAGGCTTAAAAAACGCACAAAAATTAGGCACAAAATGAGATGAAACAAATGAAGCTCAATTCAGAAGATCAGAAATTCATAAGACATGAACTACAAATTACAAAATACAAAATATAAGCGTAGAACAAAAATACATAAATAATTTTAAAAAATGAAGACATAACGAAAAGAGATGAAAAAACGCACAAAAATAATCGAAGCACAACTTGAAAATAATACTTCCTCCGTTCCAAAAATAAGTGAAACACTTCTCTCATTTATGTGAGAGCTTTTTGAGACAAGTGTTTCACTTATTTTGGAACGGAGGAAGTACATAATATAAACATATTCAGGCATACAAATTAAAAATAGAAATTATAGGGAAAAAATACAGATAATTAAAAACAGAAAAGGCTTCTTGAACAATAGAAAAAAGAAAACGAAAGAGAAGCAGCAAATAAATACGAAAATACAAAATACAGAAGCAAAGAGAAGGAAGAATTGAGAAGAAATACAAAATGGAGAAAGAAGAGCAGCAAATAAATAAGAAAATACGAAGAAAAAATTGAGAGTAAAGTGCAGCAAAGAAACGAAGAAAACAAGAGCAAAGAAATAAGAGATACCCGATTTATTTTTCAGCAAGCTTCAATTTGTTGAGGAAGAGCAGCGAAGAAGGGAGAGATTGAGAGTGAGATCTGAGATGAGAAGAAGAGGTGAGTGAGAGAGAAAGTGAATGACTGCGTTAGAATTTTAGGGTTAGGTTAAGTTTATGACTTTATGGGTAACACAAAAGAAATTGGGCTGGACTGGCATGCTAGAATTTTGGTAATTGGGCTGGACGATCCTTTTTTTGGATTTTCAATAAACGGTAATTATTTGGGTCAATTGGGTTATGCGGGTTGACTCGACCTGAATTTCACCCATTTAAAAATCGAGTCGACGGCCATTTTCGTGCCGAAATTTCAACCTGAACCTGACCCATTTATCTTTCAGTTCGGGTTCGTGTCGACCCATTTAACTAATCGGGTGAAAAACTCAACCCAAACCCGCTATTTTCAGGTCGGGTTCGGGTTGGGTCAGCTTTTGCCATGCTTAGAGCAAACTCTGTCAAATTTTTTTTTGATGTTTCTAGCTAATAATAGATGCATATATAGTTAAGAGCTTACTTAATCTTCGTTTTTGTTTGTTTGAGGATGGATTAATTTTCTTATTGTTAAGGGTTATGACTTATGAATAAGCAATATATATGATGTCACGTTTACCGTCAAGGTAAACACGTACCATGTCATTTTTAGTACTATTGTCACAATTATGATCACCTACATATGACCTAGCTACACGAGCTCATCTATTTTGCTAAAGTCTCAAACTCAAACAATTCGAAATTCAGCTCGAAAAGCTTAAGAGCTTGCTCAATTATATAAATTAAATATACGGTCCACTCTTTTTAATTAGGTTATATAGCAAAATTAATTCAGATATGAGTATTATCAATACATCAAGTGGTCGTTTGGTTGCTAATTGAAATCATGGGAATTTCAAATTCCTAGGAATTGTAAAATGGACTAGTTGTTTGGTTGACAAAAAATTTTAAAAATTGGGAAGTAGAAATTCCCATGAATTTCTATTGCCTACAAAATGGGGAATTAACTAACCTACTCCCCCTAGGTAAGTAGAAATTCCCATGAATTTCCACTTCCCTTATACACTACCAAACAAAAATTTTAAATTCCCATGAATTTAATGAAGGAATTTATATCACGTGTCTCGAAAATTCATGGAATTTTTAATTCCTATGATCAACCAAACGACCACCAAGACTTCATGGAAATTCTGATCGAGTACAGTGAAAATGGATTAGGTAAAATCAAATTAGATAATTATTAGGTCCAATCATCTTTTGTATAGTTGAGTTTTCGGATTCGAGTTTACATCGGCAAATTTCGGGATTACATTGGGTCATTACATATATAAAAATTAATCATTATTGATATATAAATTATTATTATCACCATCATCATTATTTTATCATCCTCGATATCTTATTATTTTCAAGATTGTCAATGTCGAGATCCTAACTTGGATTGGTGAACGGGGTAGAACCGAATCTTACTAAATAGTAGTAATATATAAAAAGGTAATTAATGATAGATAATGTTTGAAGACGGAAAAATATTACATCTTTAATCAATCAACTCAAATACAATAAAGCATCATTTTGCTCACAAAAGGTTAATATACTTGAATAATTTCAAGTATACAAGTATTGAAATGGACAGAACAAGTTATGATTCACAAATATGCAAATAAGGTCTTAAAGTTTCTGTTTTTTGTAGCACTCAACTTCGGGTCATAATTGATAAGATTCTATAGATCTCTTGCATTATGTACTCAAGAAGCCATTTGAACTGATTAGTAATAATAAACATGTAAAAAGCAAAAAAAATTATCATATACCCAGGTGTACCTTGAGCATGGTACACCCAAGGCAATTTTTTTACTCATTGCTCATTTGAAATCATCTAAATGATCAAAATATATTAAATAGGAGAGTTTCAAATGAGCAAAAATTAGTCTTGGGATTCGGTACCATACATATGCATAACCGGGTGTATGATGAATGAACTCTCTAAAAAGATTTATAATATCGATTGAATATTCATTGTATAGGGGAATGACTCAAAGATAGCACCGTGAAATCATATTAATTAAGATCCCAAAATATTCTCATCCAAGTAGAGTCGTAAGATTTTACAAATATTTATATCCGACTAAGAATCAGGGTCCATAATATCTTTTTATCTCTATTATATAAGTCAAGGGGGGAGCTATGGTGTCCCACCGTCCCCCTATGGAAAGTCTATTTTGTCCTTAGCTAAATATATAATTGCATACTTTGATTTTCTACAATTATATCTTTTTCTAATTTAAAGATGGGGTCATGAACTCATGGTGTGTATTAGTGTCTCCTTAAAATTCTAATAATAAATTAAATAAGCATTAACAAAGTAACTTGACATAATGAGAAAAATAGTTACTCAATAAAAAAAAAACTTTTACAAATTTAATTTGACTGTAGATTTTACATCTAAATGTTCGTCACAATTTCTGAACACTTTATAAATTACATTAGTTTTTACTATAATGATTATAAATTACACTTTTAAAATTATATTTAGATGAAATTTAAGAACAGACTCAAACAATTGACGCACGCATCGCGTGCATAAAAGGCTAGTATAGTAGAATTGTAGGATCATGGGACCTAGACTGATATTCTAGCAACAATGGCTATACTAATAACTAAAAACTACTTTCTTTCTTTTTTTTTTAGGGGAACTAAAAACTACTAATAACTAACATTGCTAGTATAGCAATAGGATATTTACTACCATCACAACATTAGTATATACTAAAATTACTGCTCCATATTTCAATTGCACAAAGTCTTATAAAAGACCGTCTCACATTAGTGTTAACATGATACCAATGATGACATGATGTCATGCTGACGTCACGCAGACATCACACGGGTGCATCATACCAACAGTGGTATTAGTTAAGCGCTTGAACCTATTAGTTATGCTAATCTTAAATTGCTTCTGGATGAATTAGTTAAGCAGTGAAGCATATTAGTTAAGCGTTGAATTATATTAGTTAAGCGCTTTGACCTATTAGTTATGCTAGTAAAACCATCTCATTTCCCCCTCAATTTATATTTTCTCTCTCCTCTGCCAACTCTAATTTCTATCTCCTATGTGTTATGGCCCTCTCTTCTACCAACTCGTGTTTCTCTCTCCTCTATACTGCCATTTCCCTCTCCTCCACCCAACTTCCATTTCTTTATGAAACTACATCTCTTTCTTTTTCTTTCTTTTCTTTTTTAAACATATGAAACTTTCAACTATATAACGTCCTTTTCCGCGACTTCTTCAATCTTGATGATGAGATTTTCTCAATGCTCTTTGTTTCCCTCTAATGGGTCTGAACTCTAATAAATCTCTTATTATGAGTTACAACCAAGGACGTCTCAGACAATTTAGAGGCCATGTGCCATGCATTAAAGATGGGCCCTATAGGGATATAAAAAGGATCTATAATCCCGTATTATTAATAACTAATTTAATTTTTTTTTATTAAAAATGGTTGAAACATGAATTAACTTTCTTAAATGCTTCAATGTTATTTTCATTTTTAGCAAGGAGATAGCTTAGATTTAAAAATATATATAGTAAAGATATACCAAGGATAAAGCTAGAATAAGCTATGAAATATGAAAAAAAAGTATATAGATTAGCGGTAAAAATTTTGGATTAATAGATGTATTTTCCATCTAAACTCAAAGAACCTAAAAAGTAAGAAAATAAAATATAGGTGGGGCCCCTTAAAATTGGGGGCCCTGAGCGGTCGCTCACTCTGCTCATGTGTTTGAGACCCTGCTCATGTAACAACTTTTAGGTAGAAAGTTACATTTTTTTTTCAGGTTAGTAGTTATGGTTTTCTGGTGATTAGTTATCGTTTCCAGGTAAATAGTTAAGCAACTGGGTAAATAGTTATATTTGTAAGGTTAATAGTTATGGTTTTTAGTTATTAGTAATTGTTTATTTATAGGTTATTAGTCATAGCTTTCATGTTATTAGTTATAGTTATGATTCCGGATAAATTGTTATATTTGTAAGGTTAATATTATGGTTTTTAGTTATTAGTAATTGCTTACACGTTATTAGTTATAGTTTTCATATTATTAGTTATAGTTATGGTTCTGGACAAATGGCAATATTTGTAAGGTTAATAGTTATGGTTTTTAGTTATTAGTAAAATGCGTTATAATCTGGTTTCTATGATATAACTAATATACTTCAACGCTTAACTAATATAATTCAACGCTTAACTAATATACTTTGCCGCTTAACTAATTCATCCAGAAGCAATTTAAGGTTAGCATAACTAATATGTCCAACCGCTTAACTAATTCCGCTGCTGGTTTGATGCACGCGCGTATGTCAACATGACAACATTGGTCTCACGTTAGCACTAACGTGAGACCGTCTCTTCAAAAACGGACTCTTTCAATTGTCATTTCCGCCTCCATTTTCTTGAGTGCTGACGATAACGTTTATATATATTGATTTAAGTCATAACCGTCTCGGGCAATTTTATGGTTGTGCCAAGCATTAAACATAGGCCTTATAGGATCGTAAAACGGATCCACAATCCCCATATTTTTATAACTGGTTTAAATTTTTTACTAAGAATAATTGAAAAAATTATGAACTTTCTTAAATTCTTTAATGTTATTTTCATTTTTAGTAAGGAGACTTCTTAGATATAACAAAATATATAGTAAAGATATATACCAAAGCTAAAACTAAAATACTCTATGGAAAAAAGTATATAGATTATGGGCAAAATTTTAGATTAACAAATCTAAACTCATAACCTAAAAAGCAAAAAAAAAAAAGATGCGGCCCCCTAAAATTGGGGAGCCTTGAGCGACCACTCACTTTGCTCAAATGTCTAAGATCCTTCTGATTTACGTCAATCAAATTTGGAATGTTTCGCTTCTGTTCACTTTGGGTATTGGGTTACATTATGTCCGTGTCACTTCAGATATCGGGTCAATCTACTTCACGTTGATTTGTCTTTAATTTGGTCTACTTCAGTTTTCAGGTTTTAGATTGTGTTTATAATCATCGTTTTGGACCTAAATCAGATCTCAAATCAAGTACTTCCTCCGTTCTGTTTTAAATGAAACATTGAGTGAAATGACACTATTCGTTGATCAATTTTGACTCTAATTTATCGCCATTATATAAAGAAAAACATAGTCAAGTGAGATCTTGTTAGATTCGTCTCGATGCATACTACCAAATTATAACTTTTTTATATTTTTTACGTGTGCACAACTAAAGATATTAATGATTAAAGAAGCGCGTAGGGTTGCGTGAAAAAGCAAACGATTCATTTAAAACAGAACGGAGGAAGTATATTAGTTTGAGTATTACTGTATTAGAGTCTGGACTTTGGACCAACATTGCCACTTGCCAGTTTCGTTATAAGGTATCCCAACAGAGCCGTCTCAGACAATTTTGCGGCCTTGTGCAAGGCATTGAACATGGGCCCTATGGGGATATATAAAAAGGATCCACCATCCCATATTTTTAATAACTTAATTAATTTTTTTTTAAAAGTTGAAAAAATCATTAACTTTCTTAAATACCGGCCTCAATGTTATTTTTATTTTTAGGAACGAGACACCTTAGATATTACAAAATGGTAAAATATACCACTAAAATAAACTATGATATATGAAAATAAAAAGTACATAGAATAGTGGCAAAATTTTGGAATAACAAATGTAGAATCTTCTTTTCCATTTAATTAACTCGTATATATAAAATATATAGGTAGGGCCCCTTAAAATTGGGGGCGCAGTCGCTCACTCAGCTTTCTTTCATGTGTTTGAGACCTCTCTCGTGTCCCAACTTTTTAAGTTGTTGTTCTCGTTAGAGGAATGGAATAGTACTATAGTAGTGAGTAGTGACTAGTGAGTTTGTAGCGACTAGTTAGGCCCTGTTCTTTTGAACTTATTTTGGCTGAACTGAACTAAACTAAACTGAACTGAACTGAACTGAACTTATTTTGGCTGAACTTATAGTAGTAGTAATAATAATAATAATAATAATAATAATAATAATAATAATAATAATAATAATAATAATAATAATAATAATAACAATAATAATAATAATAATAATCAATAATAATAACTAATAATAATAATAATAATAATAATAATAATAATAAATAATAAATAATAAAATAAATAATAAAATAAATAATAAATAATAAATAATAAATAATAAATAACAAATAATAAATAACAAATAATAAATATTAAATAATAAATAATAAATACTAATAAATAATAAATAATAAATAATAAATAATAAATAATAAATACTAATAAATAATAAATAATAAATAATAAATAATAAATACTAATAAATAATAAATAATAAATAATAAATAATAAATAATAAATACTAATAAATAATAAATAATAAATACTAATAAATAATAATTAATAATTAATAAATAATAAATAATATGGTTTTTTCACCATTGACCCCCGACAAATCACGAAATTCACCATATACCCTTAATGTTTCAGATATTCACCATATACCCCTGAGTTTTCGAAAACGTTCACCAAATGCCCTTTTTTTAACTGCCGTTAACTCACCGTTAGCTTTATTTATGATTTTGCCATCATTAATCCCTAACCCTAACTCCTAATCCCCTAACCCCTAATTAACCCCCTAAACCCTAACCTAATCCTAACCCCTAACCCACCCCTCCCTCCACTCCAACCTAGCCCCCCCCCCTCCACTCCAAAGACAAGGCAGCTGCCAGACCCCCCCACTTCTTCCCCCGCCCCACCTCCGGCGCATCTCCCGACAATAATAGACAACCTCACCCCTCCCCTCCTACCACCGTAGCACCACCACTACCCTGTTTCCTCGAACTGCCCCCTCCCCCCGTCGATGAATTTCCGCGAGCATCCTCCTCTCTCCCCCGTCGATGAATTTTCGCGAACAAATGACAGATAAATGGGGCCGCAGACGAACGCCTGTGGAAATCGATCTTCAAGGGCGAGAAAGACTTAGGGTGGCTCGTGTGGGATGCCCAGATCTGCGGGATTCGGAAATCGACGGGGAAGGGGTGGGGAGGGGGGGGGTGGGGATATCGATCGGCGGGGAGGTGGTCATGGGAAATCGACTCGGGGAAATGCGGCGGTGGAGTGGGAGGGGGGGGGGAGGGGGGCTGGGAAATGCGGCGGTGGAGTGGGAGGGGGAGGGGGGCTGCGTCGATGGATGGGGAGGGGTGGGGGACTCGGGCTAGGGTGGAGGGGGAGGGTGGGGGGTGGGGACCGGGCTGGGGTGGAGGGGGTAGGGCTGGGTTGGGTTGGGGTGGGTTAGGGTTAGGGGTTAGAATTAGGGTTTAGGGGGTTAGGGGGTTAGGATTAGTGTAAAGGTTTAGGGGGTTAGGTTAGGGGTGAGGGGTGGCAAAATTGTAAATAACTTCTAACGGTGACTTAACGTCCGTTACCAAAAAAGGCATCTCGGTGAACGTTTTCGAAAACTCGAGGGTATATGGTGAATATCTCAAACATTAAGGGTATATGGTGAATTTCGTGATTTGTTGGGGGTATATGGTGAAAAAACCGTAAATAATAAATAATAAATAATAAATAATAATAATAATAATAAATAATAAATAATGAATAATAAATAATAAATAATAAATAATAAATAATAAATAATAAATAATAAATAATAAATAATAAATAATAAATAATAAATAATAAATAATAAATAATAAATAATAAATAATAAATAATAAATAATAAATAATAAATAATAAATAATAAATAATAAATAATAATAATAATAAATAAATAAATAATAAATAATAAATAATAAATAATTAATAATTAATAATAATAATAAATAATAAATATTAAATAATAATAATAATAATATTATTATTATTATTAGTAAAAACAATAATAAAAAATAATGAAAATAAACAAAATAAAAAAAATTAAAAAATACAAATTCCTCGTTATTATAATTATAATAATAACAATATTAATAGTAATATTGAAAATAAAAATAATAATTACAACATTGGCATACATCGAACGAACCGAACTGTTTTACTAATCAAACCTAGCTTTAACCGAACCGAAAATAAGTCCAAAAGAACAGGGCCTTAGTAACACACTAACACTCTTAGGCTTCCACCTGCCCCCGGATGCGTCAACACTCAAACAGTCAAGCCCAATCTCTCACAAGAAGTTTTCAGCCACGTACGTATAACTTGAAACACCCACGACTTGACACAACTTTTTTGTTGTATGTACAAAAAACAAATACAAACTCATAAAACATCATATGATAACTCCAAAATTCAACTGATTATCCTGAATTCCTGATCGGTCCAGCTATATCCGCGAACAGTATACGGCGCATGCACCCGAATTTAAAGCTCATTAATCAGTATATATATCACCATATTTTTCCTCTATAAATTTGCCATTTCAAGGAACTCTTACTCAGTGCTAACAATAGTATTACTTTTTGTAATATCAAACGAGCTAACTTTTTTTGTTGAACAATGAAGTTAAAAGCTTATATTTTGGTAGGACTGCTTGCTTTTGCAGTTCTATTCTCTTCACCTACTTCAGCTGACAGTAATCAAGCTAATGTAATACATAAGCGTATGTATCAATTAGTTCTGCACAATAATCTCGTCATTTAAATTATCTCTCATGAATGATGAATGTATACATAGATTTTTATGTACTCCTATAAAAGGCCATTAGCTTTAAATTATTTTTTTATGGGTTATTAGACTGATTGTGATCGATTAATATAATTTACAGGTGATGAGGCCGAGGAAACTAAGTCTGAGATGAACTCTGCAGCGGAGGCCACAACACAAAAAAGTAAGCTTGCTTGAGTTCTTACAAATATTTAATTTTGATGTATAAATGATAAAAATTCATATATGTTTTTTTTATCTATAGTAAAAGTAGGTAATATGGCTAATACTCCCTCTATTTTTTATCCTTCTCACTCTCTTGTACGCGTCTCTCAATGCGACTCTTTGACTTAAATATCTTTTATTATATATTAGTAAAAATTATAACGGTTGAATATTAATAAAGTACTAATTGAGACGAATTAAACAAGACCGTACATGACTATATTTTTCCTTATAAATTACAAAATCAGAGGGAGTACCTAGGAACAATCAAACATAAATTGAAGTTAAAGGATTATTATATTAACATAGTCTTTTATGTTAGGGAAACAATCTAATACTCCATCCGTCCCATAATATAGTGATTGTTTCATTTTACGTGAGTCAAACTTTAAAATCTTTGACCAAATATTTTCACTAATATATACAAGAAAACGTATGCATCTGGGATCTTGTTGAATTCGCCTCGATATGTAGTTTCATAATATCAACGTTTTATATATTTTATTGATAAGGAATTGAAGATATCGAAGGTCAAAGGTCCGTCTTGGAGACCGTGTAAAAAAGAAACAAGCATCATATTATGGGACGGAGGGAGTATAATTTTTAATTTTGAGTTTCAATATCAATGTAATCGTCCAAAATTTTAGGTTCTTCTATAGATGTTGTACACTCGGGTGTTTTCTGCACTAAAAAAATTATTTCGTTCATTATTTATTTGGAGCTTTTCAAATGAGCCAATTACAAATATATAGCCTTGGTTGTATGGTATACTAATTACTATGGTGTGTATAGGTTTTTGTTCTATAGGCAAACCGTTTTTTCCATATTGAAATTGAAAATCGGAATAATTAACAATAGGTATTTAGATATTTGCATTGAAAATGGAAACCTTTAGAATATATATATATATATATATATATATATATATATATATATATATATATATATATATATATATATATATATATATATATATATATATATATATATATATATATATTGCACTTGTTCAAGTTGTATTTTGGTATCGTCAACTACTACTTTTGTAATATTTGTGAGATGAAAATTTTGATATATGAAATATTGATATAATTAGGCAAATATTAGTAATATAGGAATTTTATTAACTGGTTGAGTTTTTGAGAAATGGCGTCATCGGAATTGCATTAGTGCGTGGGGAGATTCAAAATAAAAGTGTGCGATGCTTATTAGGATCTCGCTTCTTTGTTTACCTTTTTTTTTCCCATTAAGTCATCACTCTTGAGAAGATATAAGTTGTGCAATTGACTACTATAGTATATTAAGGTGATCTTAGATGTCTTTTGCATGTACAGCGGATGGGGAGATCATACACGATCGATCACGACGGAGTGGAAGTGGAGCATATGGAGGAGGAGGACAAGGAGGTGGTGGACAAAGTGGCGGTAGTTCTGGAGGAGGCAGTCAAGGTGGCTACGGAGGAGGTGGAGGAAAAGGAGGCTCGGGAGGAGGCAGCACTGGTGGTGGCGGTGGCATAGGAGGAGGAGGAAAAGGAGGCATAGGAGGTGGAGGAGGAGGGCAAGGTGGTTATGGAGGCGGTGGTAAAGGAGGTAGTGGAGGAGGTGGCGGGGGCATAGGAGGGGGAGGACAAGGTGGTAGTGGAGGTAGCCAAGGAGGAAAAGGTGGATCGGGAGGTGGTCATGGAGGAAGTGGTGGAAGTCGGGGAGGCAAAGGTAGTGGTGGAGGGGGTGGAAGTCAAGGAGGTGGTGGTGGAGGCAAAGGTGGGGGTGGATATGGCGGAGGCGGGGGCACAAGGAGGGGGGAAAGGTGGCTCCTGGAGGTGGAACGGGTGGTAAGGGAGGTGGTCATGCGAGAAGTGGTGGAAGCTCGGGGAGGCAAAGGTAGTGGTGGAGGGGGTGGAAGTCAAGGAGGTGGTGGTGGAGGCAAGGGTGGGGGGTGGATATGGTGGAGGTGGGGGGCAGTCAAGGAGGGGGAAAAGGTGGCTCGGGAGGTGGTAAGGGAGGTGGAGGTGGGGGTGGTGGTGGCGGCGGCTATGGGGGTGGTGGAAAAGGTGGTTCGGTGGCGGTGGAAAAGGTGGTTCTAGTGGCGGTGGAAAAGGTGGTTCTAGTGGCGGTTATGGTGGTGGCGACGGTGGCAGGAGTGGAGGATACACTGAAATAAGTTAGTACCAAAACTTATTATCTATCCCTACATTCTTTTTTTTTTCTTCTCTTTATTTCCTAAAACTCATCGTAGTGTTGATTTTCTTTTTTTTTAAATTGTCACTAAGTTAATTCCTTCCTATATTTATCCTCTAGCTACTAGCTAGTAAGGCTAAGTAACCACGTAACTCTTATGAAGAAGTAATGGCACTGTGAAGTAAGTATGTTTTATGCTCCCACTTGTATAATCAATGCACTGACTAACATACAAAAGATTGATTAATAAGATAATGTAGTCAAAACTTAATAAGAGGAATTTCAAAGTAACACTTATTTTAGACTAAACAACATAAGGTATATATATGTGCAACTGAATTCTAACTAGATCCTAAAAGGCTAAAACAAGCTTCATGTGGATATTAATTACCATGTTGGCAACTAATATTTAGCAAAGTTGGCAACTAATTACCATGTGGAGATGTTATGATATACATCCTGTACTTTAAAATATTTTACCCATTGGTTTTTTTTAAACAATGTACAAAAAGCATTTTTTGACTAGTAATAATTTGGAAAAATACATAAGACAACGGATCTAATATTTTTTTCTTGTAGGTTGGAGGGAGATATGGTCAAAGTTGATAACATTGACTATGAAAAAGCAATTGAGTAAACTAATTGAAGCATAGTGATTAGTGAGTATATTTCATGAAATAATTGATTTGTTTTAATTATGATGCAGCTAATGTTCAAGGGAGAAATACCATGGCATACCCAGATCAGTATGGTGGGCGTGGTGGCTACGGTGGTGGAGGCTATGGTGGCGGTCTACGGCGGCGGTGGCCACTGTAGGTATGGCTGTTGTGGTGGGGGGTACGGAGGACGCTGTCATCGCTGCTGTGGTCCACATTCTCCACAAGAGGCCCAAGCTGTTGGAGGCGAAGCCCAGCCCCATAACTAAAGCCCTGGTCTCTACATGTTGTTGCTTAAGGCCAGTGCCGTGTAACATCTAGTGTATGTGATAAACTGATAGTATACTACGTAGTAAATATATATTAGCCTATGCTAAGATGAATGGGATGAATTCCCACCATAATAAATGGATAAATAAACGTGGAGCTAACAAAAGGGGAATGACACTAATGATAAATTGATGAGTCTGTGAAGTACTCTAGTGCTGTAGTATCAGGCTTCAGCCTTGAAAGTTGGGGTTTTCCCATCTATGTTAGTTCGAGTATAAATGAAATATAAATATGCGGTGTATAATGTATATGTATCTTTGGTGTTAGTATCTGTTGTCTAGGCCCTAGGGGTTCAGTGGCGTATCCAGCATTTCTCCCACGTGGGTTCGGAATTAAAGAGACGTTAAACAAAAAAAGATCAATTTAAATTGCTTAGAAATAAAATACACCAATTCAAATTCGGAATTACAACCGATAAATACGAGAATAATTTCAAACTTTTTTCATCCAAACTTTTCATCCTTCATGAGTTCATTCACAAACTTTCTTGGCAATTGACAATTTGACATCACTAAATTATACTCTAAATCTCTAATTTCAATTCATCCAAGCATGAAGCATTCCAATAATTTCAATTTCAATTCATCCAAGCATGAAGCATTCCAATAATATCAATTCAATTCATCCAAGCATGAAGCATTCCAATAATATCAATTCAAATTATCCAAGCATGAAGCATTCCAATAATATCAATTCAATTCATCCAAGCATGAAGCATTCCAATAATTTCAAATCAATTGGTAAATGAAATGAAAGTTTAAGCAAAGAATGAAAGAAATTAGTCAATTACCTAAACAAATTCATGAACATCATCTTGCAACATAGAAAGTCTTTTAGCAACTAATGACATCTTCAATTCCTTCTTTGAAATTGCTGATTTACTCTTTCCCTGCAAACCCATAAAAAACAAAACAACAGAGTTAGTAAAAACAGAAGAAAACCCAGAAAAAAATTCAACAAAACCCATAAATATGAGAGAGAAACCAACCATGGTGGAAATTGAGGTAACAGAAAAATGATCAACTACGATATTTTTGCTCTTTTTTACTTGTATTTTTTATAAAACTTTTTGAAGATGTGAAGGATATAAAAGGAGGGAATTCTGGGGAGGAGAGAGAAAGTGGGTATGGGTATGGTCGTCAACTCGTCGGAGTGCGAGAAGAGCCTGGTCGTGGACTCGTGGTGGCGCCGCGTCGTGTCTTCCTTACTGCCTTTGTCGAGTTCAGTTTGGGAGTTAAACCCTAGGATTTGGGTTTGTGAAAATGAAAAGGGGGAGTCGAAGAGAGGAGAGAGAATTAGAGAGAAGAAAACCAGATTGAAGAAAAAAAAAGGAGCCAAGGAGGCTCGAACTCGGGACAATCACACGTGGGCTGACAGCTCATTAAGTTATCACGCGGAACCACTGAGCTACTGATGATCTAAGTGAACTCTATCGCGCTTCCTTCCTTATAACCTATTTTTATTTTTATTTTTTTTTCCAGAATTTTCTTTGTTTTTTTTCCAAATTTTTGTGGGTTCAGCTGAACCCACTGAACCCACGCTAGATCCGCCCCTGTAGGGGTTATACTCCATTTTGTTATGATTGCAAAATTTGGCCCTTATAATAGTTATTAACTAATTTGACCATATTTCTTTGCTAATATACAATTTTTATAATTTCTACTAATTGATTATTAGATTTATGGAGTAATGTTCAAATGTTACTACCGTTGCAAAACGTGTGATTGCTTTGACTTCTTAATGTTGATATCTATATATATATATATATTTAAAATCCAAGGCAAATAAATGTCATGCTGCCACATGATGTACCCCTCCCCCCTCCCAAACAAATGATACAAAGTAATCAACAAAAATGTATGTGTGAAGACTCGAACACGCAACCTCCTGTATGAAATACGAACATACAAACCAACTATTCTACCATCTCTTTTTGGTTTATATGGGGGAAAAAGATTATATAACATACATTTAAGAAAAACATTTAAAGATATGATAACTTACATCCCACAATATCCCACAATTATTGAGGAGATCCATCATTACATCCAATTATCTCAAAAGTTATGGCCCATATACTTGGTAGCTCATGTAGCCCGCCAACATTGCTGGAGCAAAAGTGTAATACTGCTACTGCTAATAGTCCCTCCTTCATTTGCTTGCTCCATACCCATTAAAGATCCAGACCAAACATCTAATAACCACTCGGGTGACTCATCAAACCCAACATTCTCGTAGAAGTAAGAAGTACAACTCTTACTCTTCCCTTCATGGAAGGCAAGGACATATTATTTTACCTTATCTTTTTTCTTTCTTAAAACCGCCTATACGGACAGCTTAAATTTCTTTTGAACTTGCCGCCTACATGGACTTTGTAGAAAAAAATATATTTAAAGACAAGATAATATTTCTCTTTTCAAGACAATTAGGTACAAATGTATATATTAATACTCATTAATCTAATGCTAATAATAGTCTGTCCTACTTTTCAGTACTCTTATATTATCAAAATGAACTCTTAAAATTTTTATAATCTCCCTAATAGCACCACTACACTATTTAATTGCATTCTGTTATATTCTTACATATTAACCTAAATTTCAAAAACAAGATTGTAGTATAGTCTTTGTAATTAATTATATATTTATATATATGTACTCTCTTGAAGTCGAGGGTTATATTGATCAATAATTCATATTATAATTTACTACGTAGAAAATTTAAAAAGGATCTGGAAGATTATCTCACGAGCACAATCCAATGCCTATAACTTTTTTTTCACTTCTCTCATGTGTTTGATGTAACACTTCAAATTCACATTGGTAAATGATCCGGGGCATCACCCGAGTTAACAACTAGTTTCTATTTATAATGCTAAGCAAGAGCTCTGTTTTTATCGATCTAATTTAACCCATTTTAAGGAGCTTTTCTCCCTGAGTGAGCATGCTATGTTCAAGATAATATGCTTATGTCCCTAAAAAAAAGAATGTTTATTTGCTATTGATACAAGAGATATTTGTTAGAGAAAATACATTTATTATATTTTTTAAAGGATATATATTTTTGTATAGTTTTGGATTCTATATTGTTTATATTATCTTTATTTTATTAAGTTTCCTAACACAGTTAGGACTGGTTTGTTGTAACCCTATATATATTGATTAATGGAACCACTCCAATATTGCAGAGCTTTTCACAATCTAACATGCTATCAAGAGCGTAAGTTAGAGATCCAATCTTAAAGATTTTTTTTTTCTTTATTCCTCAACGGACCTCCCATCCTAATTCAAGCATGCAAATCCCTTAATTAATCTTCAATGGACCTTGTGTCCAAAACACAGCCAAATAATCTTATTTGGTTAGCCATTAATCCTCGGACCCACACCACTTCAAATTCTTCCGCCATATTTTCTTATTATCGTTTAACCCACGCCATACTCTACTACATCATCATGCCCACTTGCAGCGAAGTCTCCAGGCACACCTCCACCTCCGCCACCTAGGTGGCTCTTCACCCCGCTCAAGCCGTGAGCAACATTAAGAACGAGATCCCAATCATCCTTGATCGTGAAAAATCCCAATATTCCAAGTGGGTTGAATTGTTTGAAATACATTACCATATTGATCCCAAAATTCCGTGCCCCAACGTCTCAGAAGAATTATAAGATCGTATAGATTCAGTTGTGAAAAAGTGGATGTACAGTACAATATCCGGACTTCCTCCAAACTACTCTTTATCCAGGAGCCACGCAAAAGAAACATGGAATCGTATTCAAGCAATTTTTCAAGATAATCAATAAACACGAGCTGTATACTCAGAAAATCAATTTATGTCCCTAAACTTGTCCAAATTTACAGACATCTCTGCCTGCTGACAACAACTCAAAAATCTCAAAGATCAATTAGCTAATGTGGATCAAATTATCGGATTTTTCACTATATATCCCCGTCAAATTTTTTTATTCACCATATACCCTTGATATTTTCAAAATTTACCATATACCTCTCAATTTCTTGATAATTCACCATGTGCCCATATTGATTAATGACTATCAACATTTTTTTTCATTAACCCCTGGTTCCATTACGAAACCTTAATTGATCCCTATTTTACTGATTTGACCTAACAGATTAGCATTAAAGCAACACCTAAGGCCAAAGAAGACGAAGAGTAAAATGGGACCATTTGTGGTGTTTTAATGGTGGTCAATTAAAGTTAATGACTCAAATAGGGGTTAACTAGGGTTTGGTAACGGAAGTAGGGGTAAATGACTAAAAAAGTTGATGGCCATTATTCATTAAGGACATATGGTGAATTTTGAAGAAATTGAGGAGTACATGGTGAATTTCGAAAAGTACGAGGATATATAGTGAATAAAAAAATTTGTCGAAAGTATATGGTGAACGTCATCCTTGTGGTTTCTAGCTTGTCAAAACAATTTTTGAAACAGTTGCTTCCATGATTCAACACACAGACCCACTATCTTCTCTTGAAACGACGGGATATCGTCTGCTATTTCAAGAATCCCGTCGTGCGCAAGAAACACCCACGTCGCCTAAACTTTTGTGGCTTAACAATGAGCCATACAACTCCCCAGCCCAACCACCAGAGCACCAGCCGAACAACAATCGTAGTGGACTCCACAGTAGGCAACACAAACAAGGCCCAGGCCCCATATCCTCACGCGCAGCACCCACAACACAGCTACCAGATTAGGCCTACTGCTGCCTAGCCTATACCATACGATCTATTGATGACTGCAATGGAGCTTGGACATGTTTCTATTATAACACCCTGGTGCACGTGCACCAGCAATAAAAAAAAAAATCTATTCCAATTCACGCACGCATCTTTCAGCGATTCATTTTTCATTTTCACACTCTCAAACTCTCTTTCTCTCACATCTCACTTTCTCTCTCATACAACCTCAGATCCAGTCACCTTCACTCCTCCCTCATACGCCCTCACCGGCGGCGGCGCGCGCATCTAAAGACGGTCGTGAAATCGTGACTCGGAGTCGCGGTGGACGACGGTGGACGGTGGACTGGGGACGGACAACCTCCAAGAGTCGTGACTCGTGACTAGGTACATCTTAATCTGCTCAATTTTGTTGATTTCTTGTTTTACTTTACAGATTAGGGTTTATCAATTTCATGAGAATTGGAAAATAAATTGCAATTTCACTTGTTAGGGGTGTTTATATATCTGATTATATAATTTAGAATTGTTATAAATGTTAATTTTGTTGTTGTACTTTGATTTGGGTGTTATTGGTGTTTCAAAATTGAAATGGCATTATATTTGAATTGGGCATTATCAATGTTAATGTTGATTATATTTTATGGTCTATGGCAAATTGGCAGCATGTTTCATTAGGATTTCTCTCGCTAAACGTCAAGTGAGTTTTTTTTGTTTGTTTGAAATTCAGTTTCATTGGTTTAGTTTTGAGTTTTTAGAGATTTTGTTGAATCTCTGTGTTAATTGATGTTGAAGATTGTTTGTTTGGTAATTTGTGTGTTAATTGCCGTTGAATTTGAATGTTTGTTTGGTAATCTGTTGACGATTCAGTTTCAAACCCTTTACGCAAACCCTAATTTTCATTCGTAGTGCACTTGACCGCTAAATTTCCCCTTGTGGTGATTTTCCTTCTTGTCACCCTTTACGCAATACCAGCTAGTGCCGCCATCTTGGCCTTGTATCTTCTCATTACTGTTTTGTTTGCCTTCCCGTCTTTCCTCGTGATTTACTTTGCATACCTCAGCGTGGATTGGTTGGTTAGAGAAATTCTCACTTGAAGAGCTCTCTCTTTCCCTCCCGCATTTTATCAGCTAAAAATAGCACTTGCCTTTTCTTCAGAGTGGTCTTGAAGTTTTTGCTTTCTGATGCAGAATGATAATGAAATGTTCTGTGCAGGAAACCTGTGTCTTCTGGAACGTTGTGAGTAGGTTTAGGTCTTGGTACCTGCAAACAGGTATTAGCGCAAGTAGAACCTTTGTCAAGCTGAGCTCTGACGTAGTGCAATCTGCAATATGTACAATGTTGCCTTGTGAGTTGTGATCTGCCAACATATTCTGGTCTGTTCTCTATAAGTCTATATCCATTATCCGCAACTGCTATCTTGCTGGCCTTATCAGTCCCGTAATGTAAATTATGATGGTGTTTAATCTTTTGTCATTTGGTCACTCATCTAAGACAATTTAAGGAATTATTACATTAGTAATTAGTTGCAGAGGTCCTTGCTGCAAAGAAAAGTGTTGTTGTGATTACTTTTCTAGGGCCGTTATATCAAAATAGTGGTTTTTATGTAGAATTGTAACTTGGCTAATAGATTTACGGTGGCTAAATGCCTAAATTTATTGTTGTTAATTTATTATTGTTATATGTATTATTGTTAATTTAATATAATTTGTTACAAGTGGCTAATTGGTGAATGATGACTCGTGACGCCTTGAGCTTTGGATTAGCTTTGAAGGTTTGATTGATTGTGTTCAGGTAATGCACTAAAACTCTTGTTTTAGGATTTTTAGAATTGGACCTATCATGTGAAGTTTTCGAAGAGGCCATGAATGAGCCTTTGGTTTTATGTGTTTTATGTGCTGGTGGAATTAGTTGGAGATGGATAGGATTTCCCTCTAATGTGAAATTATTTGGTATATATGCATAATGCGTTGATATGAGATTAAATTTGAATAGTTTAAGTGAATTTGATTGATATGTTTGACAAATTCATGGATTATCATGTATGGATGTGCGTATCCGAACCCGTATCCGAACCCATACCCGTACTCGTCTCTGTGCAACCTAGTCGGTAGTGACCCACCATTCATAAATTCCTGGATCCGCCACTGTGCACGTACTTGCAACAACCTCATGACGGATGGTACACGAACTCGAGTCATATGACTAATAACTCAAGTATTCTCATTCCCTTCTTAAATTTAAGCACTAATAATCATATTTTATTCATGTGACGCAAACCTCTCACCTAAAAGTGCATTTGTGCCTGAGAGGTGTGTTAACCTTGGAGAACGGAACGATGAATACAATGTGCACCCTGAATGCACTGATTATCATTTTCAAATTTGTAGTGTATTTCACGACACATCGTTTAACTTCTTGTCGTTTTAACTTATTCGTCGTCTTTTTTTAGCCTTAAAAACCTGCATATTTCCAACACCTCTGCCAGTAGTTTTGAAACAAAGATATGTTTGATGGTAACTTATTATTTTGGAACAAAAATAGGCTGGCAAATACTTCGTCATAAACATATATGAAAAAGATTTTATCATATTATTTTATACGTAGTATTAGTTATCATTGCTCTATATTTAAAAGTCTTTAACGTCAATACAATCTCTCCAACTATTTATCCGTGTCCTATCCCAACCCTTCACTTTTCAATAATTCTTACTTCTCTTTAAATTATTCAGCCACACCTTTTTGTTTGTTTATTTTTTAACTACTTTTTTGGCCATACATGATCAGTGACTAAGCGCAATAATGTAAACGGGATTTGACCTGAGGTCCTAGGTACCACCCCACAAGACTTTACCAACTAAACTAGATGGTATCCATATTTTTTAAACTATTATAATTATATAGATTGTGTATAATTTTAAGTTTATTCACTCCTCATTAATTTTAAGTCTACCAAATTAACTAAAATATGTGTATCGCACGGGCATAATCGTAGTACAAAATGACCACGAACATGCCCAAATACACAACTTTTTCAGGAAATACCTTTTTCACAAAATGACCTATTTAATTAAAAAAGTACTATTTCTTCAAAAAAAAAAAAAAGTTGCTAACTTTTCCATAATACTCCTTCCTTTCCTATTTGATGTTCTTATTTCAAATATTCCTTTTGGTAAAAGAGACACTTTGACGATAAGTTTTGATTTATATATATGTAGCAATGCCATTAATACATAATCATCTGGGATTTCGTGAGATTCGTTTCGACATATATTTTCACAATACTAAATGTGAATATCAAGATATTGTTGCTCAAATATGCGTATTAAAAACCGTGCAAAAACAAACATGAACAAATAAGAGCTTCAATAGGCGTCTCATAGTGAGATGCCAAAATGACATCTCACTAGGGTACCAAAGTAATTTTAAAGGTTGGAGGTATTAAAGTAACGTATAAGCTGGTACCAAAGCTCAGTCAAATTAACTTACACTTTGGTACCAAAGTAAAGTATAAGCTGATACCAAAGCTCAGTCAAATTGGTACCAAAGTATAACTTTGGTCATACTTTGGTACCACACGTACACTTTGGTATCACACTTAAACTTTAGTATCAAGTAAAAATTGTTTTAGTATTGATACCAGTTTGACTGAACTTTGGCGCCAACTTATAATTTACTTTGGTACCTCCAGCTTATGGTACCCTTATGAGACGCCAACAGAACCTCAACAAATAATAAGGTGCATAGGGAGTAGGGAGTATGATATACTACCTCCTTTTCTAAACCCACAAAAGCCCCTTTCTTCTTCCTCATATATACACTTCTATTCCTTCGTTCTCTCTCACTTTTAGGGGCGGATCTACTATGGGTTCACTGGGTTCAGATGAATCCAATGATATTTGGAAAAAAAATTGCACAGTTTTTCTTTCTTTTTGTTTTAAAAAAAAAAATTAGCTATCTGTTACTCCCTATGTCCCATAATATAAGTCATGTTTCCTCATAAAGTGTCCCAGAATATAAGTCATATTTCTATTTTCAATCCATAATTATGTCCAAAATACCCTCATGAAAATTAATTTAATTCCCAAAATGTCATCGTAATTTCAGCTCCCAATACACCATTATTAATGAAAAAATGGGATATTTTGCCCCATTGAACTTCTCTACACATTTAATCCTTGCAACATTAAATGTTTAGTTTTTGTTTTTTGTTAAAAAGAAAAAAACAAAGTGTTCCCCAATAAAAATGAATCTATTTATCCAAATAAAACAAGTTTCCACTTACCTTAATTCCTGTGTAAAAACAAAATCAGTACTTATATTATGGGAGGGAGAGAGTATATCTTTATATTTTTTCCTTATCTTTTATCAATGTTAATGACTTACTGAGTTACTGACACTGTAATACTGCTACCTCCAACCTCATCAAAAGTCCACACTCATTTTCTCTTAAACCCTAACTCCCTAAGCAACCGCCAGTTGCCTAGTCGTCGGACCAAGCTGAGAGTCGACCACTCATTTCCACCGGCCGCCGGTCGTTCCCTGCAGTCTTGCGACGGCTCGACCACGCACTCACCCACCGCGGCACAGCCAAAGGTAAATTTTCTTTGTTCAAAATATGAATTTTAGATTTTAGACATTAGAATATGTATTTAATTGTTGTTCAAAATTTCTTTTAATAGTTAGTAGTAATTGTAATTATGTAATTTTGTTAATCATTTAAATGTTGAATGTGGAGTTGTTTTCATGTTTTGTGAGTTGTTACATACAAATTTCAGATTTTAGACATTTGTGAACTGTTTTCATGTTTGATGTTTCATGTTTTGTGTAGTAATTCTGTAATTGTAATTCATGTTTTGTTAATCATTTAATTGAAGGGTCTAGACTCTAGTTGGGTTATTTTTTGTAATTGTAATTCATGTTTCATGGAGTTGAATTTTGAGCTATGGTAGTTTGACATCTGAATTAATGTATTGCACTTTTTAACTAAATGACTGTAGTTTATTTTTTGACCAGCTGCGAACCCATATGGTTGGATTCCTGGATCCGCCACTGCTCACCTTCCATTCATATCAATTCTAATACCTTCTATTTCAACCTCTCTCTTTCTCTGCAATCAGCGAGTCACAACTTGTGACTCGGCCAATCTCACTCGCCAAATCTTCACTCAGCAATACACGGTCAGTTGAAAACGCGCGCAAAGTTAACGGCAATTCGACAACCACTATTATCAACGGTGGTGGAGTCGGCAGCAGCAGCAGCGTACCACAGGTCAGTTCATCGATTCTCGTTTCGCCGTTGAATATATTTCTTCTGGTCTTGAGTGAATTGGTTGGTGCTAAGTGCTAACACCTTCTTAAAAATCTTGGATCCGCACTATCTAGATCTATCTTATCATGAGCTTCAGGTGTTTAGATCATATTCAATATTAGGTTTTTTTTTAAGGTTTTTGGTTTCTTAATAAGTGTGTAGTAGATATTGGTAAGGTTCTTTGACATCCTGCTTAAATCACTAGCAAACAAAGGTAGAGGTTTTTCATGATTTTAAATATTTTGTGTAGTTCTACTCATTTCTTGGTTATGTGGTTTTCAACGAGAGATTGTTTAACTCTTTTCGAGTTTTGGTGCCACCAAAGAGGTGACTGGGGAGTGGGGATCCATAGCAGTTCAAGTTCAGAATAGTCCTATATTATTTTCGAACTCCCTTATACCTAAAAGCAGGAACTTTTAAGTCATGATCAACACGATTAATCTGATCAATTGTATGTCAATTACTTTTCACTAAAATGATGCTCACTTTGCTATGTTGTTACGAAGAGTTTGAAATTAAATTTGTCGTCAGATTAGGTATAGCTCTGTTAAGTTTTTAATTCTAACGCTTGCTTTCATCTTTTTTTGGGATTAGAAAATGCGTCAAGAAATGTAACATCACAATATTGTTTTATTTTACTTGTTAAAAATGATAGGAGTGCCCTTTTCAGTGCTAACTAACTGAAAAGCATCGCTTTTGTGCAATGTCAATAGGGTCCCTTTAGATCATAAAGAAGCTATTATAACCCTTTTCAGTTCAGCTGAAAATTTAGGGTTCCATACATTGAGCTTTGTGTTAGCTGGACGAAAAACACCACTTTTGTGCAACGTCAATAGGGTGTAACACCCACAATGATTGGCCATGCAATTGCTATGATGCTACCATTATGTGATCGTGCAGTTTATGTTGATCAGATATGGTATTGACTGAATGTTTTGAGTGATGTGAAACCTCTCTTGGGAACAGAAAGATCACTTAGAATACCAGCGTTTATCAGCAACGGGTTCATCATCTGTTCTCTTGACTCTGAGCTAGACATCTCACGAATTTCTGGTTTACTTTTGGCAGTCCTAAAATAATAAGTGAAAGTTGAGTCATTGAGGTCTTGGTTATTTGCTGCATATTGTTGGTACATATACTTTTGTTATAACAAATCAATTTAACAACATATAACGGAAGATTTCAAGTTCATAATGCAAGATGTCTTTTATGCACCTTGCTTTGATAAGGAATAAATTATGTTTGTTGCATAAGCTCAAGTGATATCTTCTGAGTTCACTAAAATATTTCTACTCTCTTATATCAGGAAGGTCATGGTCACTAGTGAAAAATAAGGTCAAGAAAGATTGTCCTACTATACAGTTAACTTCTTGGAAGGTAAATTATACTCTTTAGTTACTATAGTAGTATAGCTTTATCAGGGAGTGTTCTATTGCTCTATATTACTGATGATATGTTGTGGCATTTGGGATGGTATAATAAAGGCTAGGATTCCTTATTTCACTTTGCTGTCATTTACAGTTTTGGCCAATAATCAACTGGGTGTGAACTACCAGTATATGCCTTTGCAACTTCGTGTTCTGTTTCACAGCCTCGTCGCCTCTTGCTGGTTAGTTACTCTTTTATCTTTTCAACTTTAGGAGTTGGATTTGCCAGTCCCTTTCAGTTTCCCCGCTTCCCCTAATATATATCCAAATCAAAGAATATCAATCGCTCACTCTCTCCTCCCCTTCTTTTCTCTTCCAATTCTCTTATCCAATCACATTGAGACCGGAGAGTGTGTGATCCATTTAGATTTTCGTTGTTATATATGCTGATTAGGGTATGTTATACATTCTTGCCTTTTTTAATTAAAACAATGCACAATCAATATTTGCAAATTTTAGTGATATAGATTTCTATCTTGAATGTTTTTGGTATGTGGTGGTTATCGATGATGTAACTTGGTGATGAGACACTACTCATTTATTTTATATTTTGTATTATTTATGTATCTTTTTAATTCATTTCCCTTCTTTTCTGTGCGTAGATGTCTCTAAGAAAACCCCCACTTCCTCGTATACTTCTTAACAATGTATCCTGCATGCGAAATGCCCAACAAATTTTGCGTCATGTGAATGTATCAGTTCATGATGGAGGTGCACTTGTGCTAACGGGTAGCAACGGTTCAGGAAAGAGCACGTTTCTGCGCATGTTAGCTGGCTTTTCAAAGCCTTCTGCTGGTGAAATCCTTTGGAATGGTCATGACATTACACAGTCAGGAGTATTCCATCAATATAAGCTTCAACTGGGATGGGTTTCTCTTAAAGATGCTATCAAGGAGAAATTTACAGTCCTGGAAAATATTCAGTGGTTTGAAGTTCTCGAAGGAAAAGAAGGGAGATCTCTACCAGCATTGGAGCTTATGGGACTTGGAAGATTAGCAAAGGAAAAGGCAAGGATGTTGTCAATGGGTCAAAGAAAAAGGGTGCAGCTTGCTAGATTGCTTGCAATTGATCGGCCTATTTGGTTGCTGGATGAGCCAAGTGTTGCTTTGGATGATGATGGGGTAAAAGTATTGGAGTATATAATTGCCGAGCATCGGAAGAAGGGAGGAATTGTAATCGTTGCGACTCATCTGCCTATTGAGATTGATGATGCAATGTACTTGAGGTTGCCACCTAGATTCCCAAGACGAATGACTTTTGTTGATATGCTTGATCGAAGTGACATTGCTTGATTGTGTGCGGATGGTGATATGGGTTTTTTTATCAGCTAACTATCCTTTTAAATTTTAGTTCGACTTTTTTTTCCGGGCTTGCTTGTGATCATTTACGGGCTTGGGCCAGACGAGCCAGTCGAGACCACAATTTTTTGCCCAACAAGCCCGTATAAGTTTTGACTACATGAGCAGCTACGGAAATGGCTTTGGTAGCCATAGTTGAAGATATGAATTTTTGATGTTGGGAGTTTGTTTGGAAAGTCCGAGCCTTTGATGGTCTTATTGGTAACTCAATGAAGAAATTGGTTCATTCTAGCCATTCTACAATTAAATTTTGTCCTCTTTGCTGTCCAATGTGATACTTCCTCCGTTTTTAAATAAGTGCAAGTGTACAACATGTGCCTTTTCTTTCTTTCTACACATTTACATGAGAGAATTGGGATCTTGTTGAAGTCTTGTTGGTTTTGTTTTAATGTGCAGCTTTGAAATAGTATCACATATTACCACAGTAATACGTAGTTAAAGATGTTAATCAAAATTGTATATTGGAAAACGTGACAGAGCAAGTGTTGCATGTATTCGGTGATGAGGTTATTATTATTTTTTTTTTTTTGATAAATCAGGTGATGAGGTTATATATGGTATTGTTAGCCATTTTTTCGTGTGGTTTTATGGACTGAAGCTTCAGTCTGGTGTTATAAATTTGCAGACTCAGCACACGGGAACTGAGAATATTGTGCATTTTTTTTTACGGGAAAAACAAACTCAAAATGTCCAGGTCTACAAAATGATCAATGTCTTTAGGTCCATACACGAGGATCATCTAGACTGTAACTATACTTAGCAAGCTTGTGAGCTACCGTAATCCCTTCCCTCATAACATGAGATAAAATACAAGAAAAAGGTAGATGCAATCTTTAAAATGTCAGAAGTTATACAACCAAAGCTGGAAACATCAATATATATATATATCCTCTCAAGGTGGTGCACAAGCTTTAAGCAATCAGTTTGAGAAGCAGCTTGGCAACTTACATTGCTCCCTCGAAAGATAGGGTGTGGCTCCCTCGAAAGATAGACTAAAGCTACCCCTCTGTGGCAGTGAATCTCTGGCGTCATGGCCGGCGAGATTATGGAAAGATGCTCTAAATTAACAATTTCCGAAGAAGAGAACTCGATTGTGGACATCGGGGATTGTGTGAAACCGGAAGATGACGCAAAAATCTCCCTAATGCTTGTGGGCAGACTGCTCACAGAACGAGCGTTTAATACAGAGGCTTTTAAACGTACAATGATGCAGGTGTGGGCGATTTCGAGGAAGGTGGTAATCAAAGCCATCGAAGCGAATTTATTTGTATTCCAATTTTTTCATTGGAAGGATAAGGAGAAGGTTCTCGATGGTGGTCCATGGTGTTTCGATAACCACCTTCTCATATTGAATGAAATTACTGGTGATGAACAGCCTTCTTAGGTACCATTAACTCATTCATCTTTCTGGCTTCGCATCTATAATCTGCCTTTTAATAGCCGAACAAATGATGCTATTAAAGCAATCACGAGAACTATGGGAGACATTGTGGACATTGAAAATGACGAATTAGGACTTGAAAAATTTCGGAGAGTAAAATTACTCCTTGATGTGACAAAGCCTTTGCGGAGACACCAAAAAATAAAAACGAAGAACGGGGACTTAGTTTTGATTGAATTCAAATATGAAAGGCTCCCTTTTTTTGTTTCATATGTGGGCGTATGGGGCATAGTGAGAAGGATTGCCCGCATAGCATGACAGAGGAGGGGAGGGAGATTTGGGATGGGGAATGTGGCTGAAAGCCTCACCTAGAAAGGGGAGGCAAAAATACTTGGAGGAAATAGCAGCTCTTTCAGTGGGAAGGAAGCTTACTTTTATTGGGAAAGGGGAGGCAGGGAAACATAACGCGTAGATGAAGGCAAAGGGTGGTATAGGCGTGTTGCATAATCATGTTGTAACTGAAGCTCCAATAGCATCCAAACCGCTTGTGTTAGAAGAGGCGAAAACAATGAATAACTCAGATGAAGATAGCACAAAAGAGGATGGAGAGAGGGCAACCCAGGAGAGTGTGAGGGAGGAGAAGATGCAGGGGGTCCAAGAGCGAGAGAGGGAGGTGGTAGTAGAAGGTAGGCAGCGTGGTATATTGGGTGTGAATGAGGTAGAGCAGCAGGTAGGGGGGATTTATAATGAGGAGTTGCTGGAACAGTATAGTGTGGTCTGCAAAAATAAGGGTCCGTTGGACCTAGAGTCAATTCCAGTAGCCCTGCTACGGTGCAGCCCCCGTTGACGTTCAGTATTGGAACTCACACCTTGGAAAGTAGGAAAGTTAAGAAAAAAGGCAGGGAAGTGTTTGTATCTCAGGGGGGGAAGGTTTATCTCGATATTAGAAGTCAAAGTGTGGGCAAGAGGAAATATAATGTGGATGTTATGGATGGTATGGATGCAATAATGAATGATGTGGACAGTAGTGGAAAGAGACCTAAAAATGTACTTGTTGGGGAGAGTTGTTATTCTTCTGTAGTAGCGGAGGTTGGTGAAAATCAACCCCGCGAAGAACAATGAAAATGTTGTGCTGGAACTGCCGAGGCCTGGGCAATCCTCGGTCAGTTCATCAACTCCGTCGATGGAGTAGTTCTGTTGCCCCTGACATCTTGTTTGTGTCAGAAACTATGATTTCGAAGAGTGCGATTGAGGAGCTTAAGACTAGATTGGGGTTCACAAATGCTTTGGGTGTGGCGAGTAGAGGTAACTCGGGTGGGTTATGTATTTATTGGAGAGAGGAAAAGACGAATTTTCAGCTAGTTTCTTTCTCTCAAAATCACATATGCGGTGATTTTACACTTGATAATGGCAGTGTTTTTAAGTTTGTGGGGATTTATGGATGGCCTGATACCTCGAATAAACTCCGGACTTGGGAGCTTATGAGAGACCTTTGCTCAAACTCTCCTTTTCCGGTAGTTATTGGAGGGGATTTTAATGAGATTCTTAGCTATGAGGAGAAGGAGGGGGGCTCGGATTCCCAGCGTAGAGAGATTATTAATTTTCGGGATGCTTTAGAGGGTTGTGAGCTGCGAGAAATCCCGTATGTGGGGGCAATGGTACACGTGGGAGAGAGGGCAAAGCCCGGAGACTCGCATACGAGAACGCTTGGACCGCTTCCTTGGGTCTCATCAATGGATATCCAGGTACCCATCCGCTTTCGTGGAGCACTTGGTTAGATATAAATCTGACCACGCCGCTATCTGGCCGCACTCCGAGCACGTGAGAAAGCCCCGAAGGAGGCAGGGAAAACGTTTCAAATTTGAGACTTGTTGGTTGCTAGAGAGTGGATGTGAAGAAGTGGTGCGTCAAAGCTGGGAGGAGGCAGTAGGCCTTGGAGTCTTGGGGAAAATTTCTGCTACTGCAGGGGGCCTTATGCAGTGGAATAAGAAACATTTTGAAGACTTGGATGGGCAGATTAAGAAAACGGATGAGGAGCTTCATAACACTCAATGTCGAGACTCTTCCACGGACTCTATTGCTCTTTACTCGTTCTTGAAAACCCGGTTGGATGAGCTCCATGCAAAACAGAAGCCTACCGGTATCTAAGATCACGTGTGTTAGAAGTCAAAGATGGTGACCGCAATACGAGTTATTTTCATCATAAAGCCTCTCAACGCAAATCTAGAAATTCAATTCGAGGCTTATTTAATGAAGTAGGGGCGTGGTGTGAAGAAGAAGAGGATTTGGAGAAAATTGTTGTGAATTTCTACAATTCTTTATTCGAGACTAACAACCCTTCTCCGAGGAATATTGAAACAGTTTTGGACCATGTACCAGCCTGCATTGCAGAGGAAGATAATTTAGCTCTGCTGGCACCGTTCTCAAAAGAAGAAATATATTCCGCTCTGAAGCAAATGCACCCGTGCAAAGCCCCAGGCCCTGATGGTATGCATGCAATTTTTTATTTGAGATTTTGGTATATCATTGGTGATGATGTTACATCTTTTGTTGGTAGCATTCTAAATGGCTTAACATCCCCCAAAAACATGAATTGTACTAACATAGCTTTAATTCCGAAAGTTAAATCCCCAACAACTATGTCAGAATTTCGACCAATTAGTTTGTGTAATGTGTTGTACAAATTTGTGTCGAAAGAATATTCTCCCGGGAATAGTAACTGAGAACCAGAGTGCCTTTGTTCCGGGGCGCCTTATCACAGACAATGCTCTTATTGCACTTGAAATTTTTCATACAATGAAGAATCGAAATAAGAGCAGGAAAGGCATGGTGGCCATGAAACTTGACATGAGTAAGGCCTATGATCGTGTTGAATGGGGATTTTTGAGAAAGCTGCTTCTTACTATGGGCTTCGATGGTAGGTGGGTGAATCTTATCATGGATTGTGTGTCTTCGGTTCATTACTCCTTCATCATTAATGGAAAGGTGTGTGGAAATGTTACTCCATCACGGGGCTTAAGACAAGGGGACCCTCTATCCCCTTATCTTTTCATCTTGGTGGCTGACTCTTTTTCTCACATGATTCAGAGTGGAGTTAGGAGTAATTTGATTCATGGTGCTAAAGCTAGCCATAATGGTTCAGTCATCACTCACCTTCTCTTTGCTGACGATAGTTTACTCTTTACCAGAGCTACCCGACAGGAATGCCTAACTATAGTTGATATTCTCAACCAGTATGAAGCGGAATCCGGTCAGAAAATTAACTATGATAAGTCTGGGGTATCTTTCAGTAGAGGAGTTGATTCTGTGCGAAGACAAGAGTTGATAGATGTTATGAATATGCGGCAAGTTGATAAGCACGCGAAATATCTGGGCATACCGTCATTAGCAGGGAGATCTAAAATAGTAGTTTTTCGAGAGCTACTTGACAGAGTGTAGAAGAAACTACAGGGGTGGAAAGAGAAGCTTTTGTCTCGCACGGGTAAGGAAATCCTTCTCAAAGCAGTAATCCAAGCCTTTCCCACATATTTGATGGGGGTTTATAAAATCCCGAGCTCTGTAATTCAACAAATCCATTCTGCAATGGCTCGGTTTTGGTGGGGGCAGAAAGGCTCGGAAAGGCCAATGCACTGGGTGAGTTGGGAGAAATTATGTAATCCAAAGTGCGTAGGAGGGATGGGTTTTAGAGACTTGTCCGTTTTCAATGACACACTCTTAGGCCGCCAGTTTTGGAGACTTGTGCAGGGTGGTTCGACTTTGTGTGCTCGTGGTCTCAAGGCTAAATACTTTCCTAATTGTGATGTTCTGGATGCTCGTCTTGGGTACTCCAATAGTTTCTCATGGAGAAGCATATGGAGTTATAAATCTTTGATCAAAGAAGGGTTGCTTTGGCGTATCGGCAACGGGGAAAGTGTTGACATTTGGGAGGACTTGTGGTTAGCAGATGATGAGAGCAGGAATGTTACTACTTCAAGAGTGGAGGGGTTATCAAAGGTGAGCGAGTTAATCGACTTTGAGAAGATGGAATGGAACTCCGATATCGTAACTAGCATATTTAACGAGAGGGACCAAAAGTGCATCCTTGCCATTCCATTGAGTTTACGTTGTCCTAGGGATTCTTTGGTTTGGGCTTTCACAAAGGATGGAATGTATTATGTAAAGACATCATATATGGTGGGAAAGGGGTGTAACTTCGATGATTTCCACCAAGCTTAGGTCTCAATTTGGGGCTTTGAAGTTGCTCCTAAGGTCAGGCATTTTCTATGGCGATTTTGTACAAATACTCTACTTGTGCAAAGCTTTTTGAAATATAGGCACATTATTGAGGATAGCAAGTGCCCACGTTGCGAATTGGAAGAGGAGACACTCGCCCATGCTTTGTTTCTTTGCCCCCATATCGGCGCCTTGTGGGAGTATATGGGTTGAAAGACGTTTTGCAAAGCATCTCACAGCAAGCATCCACGTGTGAGATGGTGGAGGCATGGAGCAAACTGGAACCACACACGAGGCATACGGGGTGCGTTTTAGCATGGTGCATTTGGGCTGATCGTAACTCCCTTGTCTTTGAGGGGAAGACGATCTGTGCAGCCCTGATGGTGCAAAGAGTGCAACGCCATGTACAAGACTATGGTGAGTATGCTGGGAGAATTTATGGCTCACTAGGGCGTGCTACTGCCGCAAGCTCCAGTGTTTGGGGTGCACCACCTGAAGGTGTAATCAAAATAAATGCTGATGCAGCAGTGGCAATGATGGATGGGTTGGGCTTGGTGTGGTGGCAAGGGACCACACAGGTAAAGTTCTCTTTTCTGCGACGAGAAGGATGAAAGCTTATTGGCCGCCTGAAATTGCGGAGTGCAAAGCTGTTGTTATGGCGGCAAGACTTGCGAAGAGTCAAGGGTATGCTCCCGTCTTGCGAAAGCAGTGTGCTATTACTCGGATTTGGATAACATTTTAGATGATGTTATGTTTCTTAGTTCTTATTTTACTTCTGTTATGTTTTCTCACGTTAGGCGAGATGGGAACTCTATAGCTCATAATCTAGCCAAGACTTTGGGGGTGCCAAGGAGTTTTTATCGGGATTCTTGTACTATTTTTGCTTTACATATTTTGTTTTGGCCAAGATTTAAGGGGGGCCAGGCCCCTGCCCGCCCTAATGAAAATCCGTCCCTAAAGATAATGGTATGGGAAAACAATCTCCACTTTACTTTTCTTTTTTGAAACTTTTTATCTGAATGCCATCCATGTAAAATTGGTTGGAGGTTGCTGATTTTTCGTGTTATAAAACAAATCTATTTTTTTTTTCCGAAGGAAAGCCCAAGAGGGCAACAAAATGCCATCCATAGAACTACTGAAAGCCAACAAAGAGTGAATTCAAGAAGAACAATTAACTACCTAAACTTTTCTACCTAGAACCTAAGGCAAGAACTGACTAGCCAGTAAGCAACCCTATTGCTATCTCTACGAACAAAACTCCAAGACACAATATGTAACATACTACTAGCATGGACAATATCATCCAGAATAAGATGGAAGCTACTTCTGCCTTACTCTTTTGAAGAAATTGCGTTAACTAGGTGAAGACAATCTCTTTCCACAACCACATTCCCAAAACCGAACTCCACAACCACTTAAATGCCGAACAACATAGTGTTTGCCTCAGCAATTAACGGCTCTTAGTCCTCCACCTTCCATGTGGCGAGTTGGCGACCAACAACGCCTTGCCATCCATCCCCCCAATCACCGCTCTAGCCGACGCACCCGAACACATACCCCGTCCACATTGAGCTTAACAGAGCCTTCCCTAGGAGGAGTCCAGCGTTGCTGACTTCTTCCCCCCTTTCCATCACCTAGGCCTTTCAGGGCCAAGCATTCAAGAGCTTTTAACTTCCTTAGGATCTCCTTATTCTTTGGTAGTAATTCCCCTGCTTTAAGTAAATGAGAACGTGCATCCACAATGTTCCCTATCCTTGCGAACACATGTCCTCTCTTGAACAAGGCCTTAACATTCTTACAGTCAACATCTAACACAAACGAACAGATCTGAGAATGGCTTTTTTGAACTTGTTCAATTTTAAGGCACAAGCAGCCAAATTCAAATGCAGAGAAACAACCAATTTGTCAACTGCTCTGTCACCCTCACCACTATAAGACACAACAACACATAGAAATTTGGTAGCCGTATTGTACTTGAAAGAAGCCCTCTGAAATTCACCAAGCTTAAATAGGAGTTTTCAGTTTATGTGAGCGAAGAAATTTCAAGCACTTTCTGTACGTGTTTTTAGCAGTACTGCTTGAGCTAGACAAGCAATGGCTAGGAATTACCGCTAGCACAATAGATTATAGTCGAATTATCAATGGCGAGCAAAACGTACAAATTAAAGCTCTCAATTCATGAGAGTTGAGACTATGCAGCAACTGTAATAGCAACCCTGTATGATGTCTGATAGCACGAAAGAAATAATGGTCTTTGGAATTCCACCATTAGGAATTTGTCGTATTCAACTTATATTCCCTAAATTATCTTAATTTTTTGAACTTTACTTTTATCTTTTGAGCTTTTCTTATTTTTTTAAAAAATTTCTGAAAATAAGAAAATTACGTTGCGCATAGCATACCCTCAATATCTTTCTAGTATGATTAGAAGCAGTTCAAGTTTGTATTACAATTAAATTAAGTAGCCAAGATTGCCAACAAGTTGAACAAAACACCCTCTTTAATTTGATGTATTGTCCCGCAAATTTCGGCCAAAAAAGATTTTGTAAGTTTGACTTTTCTGCCAGAGTTTGGCGGCAATGTAAGCATTTCTACAAAACAAGTCACATAAGGTGTTCTCTCAAAAAATAAAAAGTTAAAATGTGTTTTTTCACAAAAACAAAAAGTTAAAATGTGTTTTCTCACAAAAATCTAGATAAAAATGTATTTCAGTACATATTTCCTTTTCTCGATTTAAATTTGTTGTAAGCCTTTCACGTAGTTATTTTGGTTCAATCAATAGATGGTCCTTAGTAGACGTCCGCGCCCATTTCATGGTTATTGTAAAAGTGTTTGTCGTTAAGCATTAAAAAAATTCACTTGCTTACAAAAATTAATTAAAACTATGAGGTTTTTATTAATACTACTCTCTCTATTCTTTTTAGTTTGTCCTATTTGTAATCATTTTTAAAGACAACAAAAGTGAAAAAAAAAAGAACAAATAGGAACAGAGGGAGCAAACTTTTAGAGTTAAAACTATATTTTAAAAATAATAATTAATAAGGTATGTACTAGATCACAAGTCAGTTTAAAAAGGTACTAGAATTTTCTTAACCTATTTTTTTCTCAATTAGTTATTCATCAGTTACAAAAAAATTGATTCGAACATACATTATTTTTAATGTCGTTAATATATTTTTCTTGAATCAATGTTTCGTTGGTTTTTTTAGTTGTTTGTTCATAATTATTCAAATATAGTATTGAGAGAAAGAAATATAAAGCGGAAGAAAGCTTGTCTTCAAGTAAAGTGGAAGAATTTGTGTATTAGGTTCAATCATTGAATATTAATAAAGTAGAAGAGTTTGATTTATATAATGGAGATTACCGGATCATAATCATAATTTAGGTTTTGAAATATTATCAGTAGAATTATTAATATGAAATTCAATTTTTTATTTTTTCTTCTGATTGTGTCAATCAAGTTATATTGTCAATTTAATTTTTTTTATCAGAGTTTTTCACACACATGTAAGAAGAGGAAATTATTCTCCTTAATTTAAAATATATAAAATTGATTTTTCAAATTCAATTCCATTGTTAAGTTGTTCAATATATATATAGCACGTAGGAAAAAAATTATTTAATATATATGGCAATTTAAATTCATTAAGGGTATATCAGAATTTTCTAAGGGGGACACCATCTTCCTCCCTCCTTCACTTATATAATAGAGATATACTAGAACATAAAGTCAGTTTATAAGATTTTAGCCAATAAAATTTCCTTATTATTATTACACTAACAATTCTTATGAGAAAATTTTCAACATACATATCTTATCGAATCGAGTTCATATATTAACTTTTCCTGTAATAATTTTGTGATAATTTTTCATAAGCTTTTTTTTATCATATAAGACCAAATAAAAAGGATGTTTTGTAGGAATATACATAATAAATACACATTTTTACATGAAGCAACCAAATAAGTATAAATGTTTCACTAGTAGAATTTTTGCTTATTGTTGCGGTTTTACCCATACGCAGCAATAAACCACGTCAAAAGAAAAGGTAAAATATAAAATATGATTCCAACGGGACAATTTTCAAACTTAAGTTGACTTTTTGACCAGATCTATTGTTGCGGTTTCCAGGAGAAACCGCAGCAATAGATTAAAATATATTTTTTTTAATAATAATTTAATCTATTGCTGCGGTTTCTTCAACAAACCGCAGCAATATCCCTTACAAGATCAGTACAACTTAGGGTTTTTAGTAGTGTTAGTCACGCCTCTCTCATTGAAACTCTCTTTCACGCCTCTCTCATTGAAACTCTCTCTCATCCTCTCTCAGTTTCAGACTCTCTCTCACCCTCTCTCCTCTTCGACCCTCTCTCCTTTTCGACCCTCTCATCTCTTTCGTCCTCACCACCTCCGACGAGTTTGGCGCCTCACTCATTCGTTCTTCTCTCATTGCTTTCAGCGTTCTTCATCATCATCATTTTCTCTTTTTTTTTTAAAATTTGGAAATTCCGTTTTTTTTTGTCGTTCCTCCATCACTCGTTCTTCATCTTCAGATCTCGAGGCTGGTCGTTCGTTGCTCCTCAACCGGCGAACGGAACATTCGTTCTCTCCTCGTCGCTCGCTCGTCCTTCGCCGGCCATTCACAAGCACATCGAGAAACGGTTCGTTCATCTCCTTCGTCGGCCTCCGTTGGTCTCCTTCGTCGGCCTCCGTTGGTCTCCTTCGTCGGCTTTCGTTCGTATCCTTCGTCGGTGCTCAGACCAACGGTTCGTCTCCTTCATCTCCTTCCCGGCGCCGTTCACCAGATCTGCACCAACGTATTTTTTATTTTCTTAATTTTTTTTATTTTCAGTTTAGATTCATGTTTAGGATTTCTATTTTTTTGTTTTTACTTTTTTTTAATGAATTATTTTAGAGTTTCTATTTTAGTTTAATTTCCATTTTAATTTTGTAATGAATATGATATTTTAGTTTTTGGTATTGGTTATATTTTTCAGATTTGGTGTGTTTCATAGTTTCATTTCTTATAATATCAAATGTAAATGCGGTAGTTATGGGCTTTATTAATTCATTTGATGTTTGAATGAATTCCAAAAAACCTGGTTGTGTGGTTTTCTTTGTGAAAATGTTGTGTGGGTGAAGAATGACATTAGAAATGTATGAATTTATTTTTTTAAAAAATAAACAACCTATTGCTGCTGTTGTTTGGTAAAAACAGCAGCAATAGGTAACCTATTGCTGCTGTTTTTACCAAACAACAGCAGCAATAGGTTGCTTTTTATTATTATTATTATTATTATTAACACTACCTATTGCTGCGGTTTTGGGTAGGAACCGCAGCAATAGGTTGCCCTATTGCTGCGGTTTAAAACCGCAGCAATATACAATTTACCTATTGATGCGCCCTTTATTGCTGCACGGCGAAAACCGTCGCAATAGGCCACTTAATGACCGCAGCAATAAGCATTTATTCTACTAGTGTTTATTACTTAAAACCACATCACAACTTTTCAGCAAAAATGTCAACTTTCAGCAGTTGGTTTCTTATTTTTCTATTTTTTCATTGTTTTCTTCAGCACTCCCCTAGAAAGGAGAGGTTTCATAAAAAGTGGATTTGTTTATGTAGCAAATTGCTAATGAAAATGACAAAAAGGGAAATAAGAATTAAGTTGACTTTTTTGACGAAAAGTTGTAGGTCTCGTTTGGCAATTAGAGGTTAGTTTTTAGTGGTTAGTTGTTTGAATTAGCTATTAGATGGTTCAATCTGACTAGTTATTTGTGTGAAAGTATTTGATAGATAATTGTTAGCTAATTGATACTTTATTAGGTGAAATGACCAATAACAAATATTGGAATAATTTATTGGTGTGTTTTTTTGTAAAGGGTACTCCCCCCGTTTCAAAACAGCACAGACATTCACGCTTTACGAAAAAACTTATTTAACTACAAATATCTATCATAATATGACAAATAAAAAATTATACAATTAGATTCGTCTTAAAAAAACAGTAATAATATTTTTTATATATTTTTATCAACAAGAATTGAGAGTAATTGAAGGTCAAAGTTCAACCTCGGATATCGTGTGTGCCTTGTATTTTGAAACAGAGGGAGTAGTAAATTTGTCCAACTTTAGGATATATTAGTCATTACAAAACTAAATTCATAAATCACTCTTTCAAAGAGCTCCTATTAGTAGCTTTTTCTATATTAGTTATTTAGGCTCAAACCTCTCTTTCAATCCTCTCTCAAGTCTCAACCAAACACTCCCATTAGAGGTTTGGAGTAGTCAAACCTCTTCTTTTACCCTAAAACTCTATCTCAACCAAATTAAACACCCCGAAATGTGGTATCAAGTAATGAATATCTATACTTATGTTTTTTAAAAGGTAAGAAAAATCCTCTTGCCTACTCTCGCTTAGTTTTCAGTTTTTAGGAAGTTTATAAGTTACTTTCAATTTATTTTTTAGATCTGGTAAAATTTGTAATCAATATGTGTAAATTACATTTTTTTTTTAATGAAATTGAGTTACTTTTCATCTTTTCTTTCTCGATTTTCTTGTGGATACTTTTTTGTTTGTTTCGGTTTTATGTTTGGATACTAAATTGAACTATTATCATTGTTCAACATAACAGTTCCTCACCCATTTGGAAGTAGTAGTCATAGGCTAATGTATCTTGAGTCTAGACCTCATGTGCGTCGCACATCGCATAACATGCGACGCAGATGAATTTCATTTGCGTCGCATGTAGTGTTATGTGCGACGCACATGAGTGAGCTGGGCTGCTGGCTTGGCTGCTGGCTTAGCCATCTTCATGCGTGACGGGCGAGGAGTCATCTGCGTCGCATGAAGAGTAAAGTGCGACGCAGATGGCTAATCAACTGCGTCGGACAACATCCGACGCAGATCCTGTATCCTGATCTGCGACGAGGCCTGTGCCGTCGGACCCATGTCCGACGCAAATGGGCGCCTCGCATCCGACGCAAATCGTCTATTCTGTACTAGTGATGCATCGAACTCTCTCTAGCAAAGTCTAATTCAAATGCTCTGCAACACCATTATGCTGTCGTGTTTTCGTGACAGTGCGATGTCTCACTGTCCCTTCATTCCTGCAAAACTCATTGAATTCATCATTAACAAACTCAAGACCATTATCTGTACGTAGCCTTTTAATCTTCTTGCCTGTCTGAATTTCCACTAAGACTTTCCATTGCACAAAGGTCTTAAAAGCCTTTCCTTTGTGCGTTAAACAATAAAGCCAATTGTACCTGGAGAAATCATCAATAAAAGTCACAAAGAAACTGAATCCTCCTATACCTTCTACCCGAGCAGGCCCCCAGCAATCTGATTGAATATAATCCAGCGTAGCCTTAGTTATGTGAAGCCCCTTGCTAAACTTAGCCCTGTGTTGCTTACCCAACACACAATGCTCACAAAACAAGGTTCTTCACCTTGTGGCCATCAAGAAGATTCATCTTGGGATAATATTTGCATCCCACGCTCACCCATATGACCAAGTCATCTGTGCCACAACTTAGTCACCTCCTCGGGACTCGCAAACATTTGCGGAACCGGTCGGGATAGTACCCTGCACAACATACAAAGTACCCACTTTGGTGCCCTTATGCACCAACTTCGAATCTTTCCACACACATAATTCCCCATCCGAGCCAGAAAAATTAAGCCATCCTTTATCAAAGACACCCAGGGAAAGCAAATTTTTCCTTAATTGTGGAACATGCCTAACATTCATCAATGTACGAACCTCACCCTCAGCAGTCCTTATCTTAATGGAACCTCTCCCTACAACCTTACAAGCAACATCGTTACCCATAATAACATTACCACCATCACAAGACTCATAAGAAGTAAACCAATCACGAAGAGGACACATATGGAAAGAACACTCCGAATCTAGAACCCAATGGTTAGACGGACTAGACACATCAACAACAGCTAGTGCTAAAAACTCCCCGGAGTCATATTTTGTACCCTGTTGTGCAATGTTAGCATTGGAAGCTTTAGGATTCTTGGGACAATGATGCTTCCAATGGCCAGTTCTTTACAGATGTGACAGACATTTCTAGGATTGGTCCATTTACCCTTAGAACTTTTCTTCTTCTTAGGACCCTTCCCCTTAGCTGAGTTTACCACTAACCCAGCCCCCGAATCTTCACCACTCTCTGTCGTTGCCGCCTTCTGACGCAACTCCCTAGTAAAAAGTGCTGACTTCATCTCTTCTAGGGTCATAGTCTCTCTCCCAACAACAAATGATTCAACAAAGTTTTCATATGTATTTGGAAGTGAAACAAACAAAATCAAAGCAGCATCATCATCCTCAATCTTAACATCTATATTACGCAGATCAAGTAAAATAGTATTAAGTTTATCTAGATGATCCCATAGAGACGTACCTCCTTGCATACGCAAGGCAAACAAGCGTTGCTTCATAATAAGCAACTTGTTGGTGAGTGACTTTGTCATGTAGAGACTCTCCAACTTCGCCCACAGACTTGCAGCAGTCGTTTCGTCTGCAACTTCCTTGATAACATCGTCTGCCAAACATAGCAAAATCGTGGAGTGAGCCATCTCCTCCATCGCCCCAAATTCGGCCTCATTAGAGCCGTCTGCAGCTTTGCTTTTGTTATCCTTTTTGACAAGAGGTTTCCAGATAAAGCACGTATCTTGCCATAGCCCGAAACTGTTCCTCCTCGTAAACTTGTCAATCTTCGAGTTCATCGTATTCATCTTCCCGGATCCCTTACACTGATTATAATCTCAAGCTTTGGTACCAAGTTTGTTGCAACGGAAGCGAATAAACAAACAATAAAACGAGAAAAGCGAATAAAGAAGACGCAAGATTTAACGAGGTTCACTATCAATTTGATAGCTACGTCCTCTGGGTAGGGATAAACACTTTCACTATGGTTCAAGCGGAACAACGAATACAATAGGCAATAAATTCTTTCGAATACTCTCTTCTATGAATCTCTCAAAGTTCTCTCTATGAACTTCTCTATTGTTTTCTCTCTCTTGCTTTTGTGATGATCCATCCTAATTAAACCACACATAGAGTATATATAATCAGATTAATAATACATGAGTAAGAGGAGTCCAAGATATACTAAAATAGGGCATTTAATGCCCACGAGCTGCTGCGTGCGTTGTTGTCCTCGAAGGAACTCGCGACCCGCGGTAAATGATGCGACCCGCGGGTCGACACACCCACGCTACTGCTCGAAATTGATTATCCCACGCCTAACGGCTCTGCAGTCGCGCCCAGTAGCTTGCGGGGCCACACAATTGCTCAACCCGCGACCTGCGGCTCTGCTGCCGCACCCAGCGGCTCGAGATGCGATGCAACTTCGTCACGTCTGATCTTGCCGCGCCCAGCGGCCCGCGGCTACTGACGATCTTCCTCGACGAATGCCATACAACTCTAAACTCCTACGCTCAAGATCAAGTCACAAACTCACAACTTATGTGATTTTCCATGGAAAAAGTTTTCATTAGGTCCTTCCTTATGTACCGAATACCCTTAACCCTTTAATTTGGTTTTATTTGGAAAATAAAAGCTCTTTTTCATAAGTTGAAAAGCTTATGACCATGGTGAAGGAACAACAACAATAATTTAATGTTGTGAGTAGCTGAGGACATGTAGTATCCTTGATTAAAATTACAGTAACGGTGTACAAGCAGGCCCGTTCCTGACATTTTGGAGGCCCTGGACGAACTAAGAAAAGTGGGCCCTCCCTAATGTCAGCTACTATTCTTAACATATATTGATTTAAACATATTAATGGTCAAAGTTCGGTTGAATATAGGTTTCGTAACTTATGAAATCTAGTTTCATTTTAGCTTACATTTTTTTATAAGGTACCCACTGGATTAATGGTTAATTGGTTGCATTTTTTATGACTTGTCTTCCTAAATTAAGTCATATATTGCTTCTTAAATTTATCAAGTCATCCTCTACATTGAGTTGTCAGTTGGAGCCTGGATTTTGGATTACGAAATCGCTTATTACTTCTTTAATATTTTTCAAGGTTTGAATTGTGAAAAAAAGAAATAATAGAACTCCTTACTTTTTAACAGTTCCACTTTGACATACATTTGCGTTTTTTTATTAACATCTAATATATTTGACTATCCTACTTTATTGATTCGTACAATATTTGTAAAATAGACCATTTTGAATGTAAATATGTAATATATATTGAGATAAATTTTAAAACATCTCATATTAACATTTGTTCTTATATATTAGTAACTTCATAGTCGAAGTAGAGCAAAAGAACAATGTGAAAATAAAAATTGAACGATTATATAAAATCAAAGGGGTGTGAAATAGCAAAAGCATAGTTACTCTATATGAGAAGGAAAAAAAACCCACTTAATAAAGATTAAGTAGCTATTTAAAACCATTGGAAATAAAAGGAAACCAAAAAAAAAAAGGAAACTAAAGCTTTAAAATCATTAAAAACAAAAGAAAACCAAAAAGAAAAAATAAAAAGCTAAAAGAGACCAAAAAAAGAACAAAAGAAAAGCAAAAGGACAAAATAACAAGTGACGCAAAAAACTATACGTGGGGGTTGGTTCGAACCCGGGACGGAGGAAATGCAAAGGAAATAATTCACTGACAAGAAACCAAGGAGCTACCGCATAGTAGATAAATGTAATGCAATGCAAATTTATTTATACTAAAATAGCAGATGGAAAAAACAGCAAATTGGGCCTTTTCCCCCTGGGCCTTGGGCGGGCGCCCCTCCTGCCCAGGCTCAGGGACGGGCCTGTGTACAAGTGATGCATGCATGGACACTGGACAGACAGCAGTGGCGGATCCAGCGTGGGTTCAGTTGAACCCACGCGGATCCGGGTAAGAAACAGGAAGAAGCTGGAAAAGTATTACCCTTTATATAAAAAAACACGAGTTTTATTTCAAACTTACCATAGTGGCTCAGTGGTGTGTGTGCAAGCTAAGCTTAACTCTGAGTACTTGTGATACAAGGTCCCGGGATCGATTCCTTAGAGGAAGTTTTCATTGTCTTCTTTTTCTTTTTATTCTCGCTCTTCTTTTTTCTTTATGTTAGGATATTTAAGATATCCTTTGCTATTGTTGCCATTTTTCACGGATATTATTTGAGGATAGTTTCCTATACACAGCCAACTATTGTAATGTATATAGACTTGATGCAAGTCAATGAGAAGGTAATGAATTTGGTTTAATTTTCATTCTCTTCCTATTTAGTATTTCCCTTGCTTAAGCAATAAATTAAACATGCACTAAGTAAAATAAATTCATTTTGTCGATCACTTGATTCACTATTCATATATTTATATGATATGCAATGACAAGTGTGTTAAATGTGAAGGATTAATGTTGTATATTTTTATAATTTTTAGATGTTCACGTTATAAACTAAAAGTGCAGATATTGATTTTTCACATGGAAGAATTTTATACATCACTGCTAAACAAAATTCGTGATAGAGCTCAATATCACCCAAAATGCAAAGAGCTTTTTAGTGTTGTCGTCGTGTTGATTCGTTGTTAATTATTAGTCATTTTAGATTTCATATTTGTGGTAGTTGCTAATATTTCATTTTTTTCATGTTTCATATCTAAGATATATAGTTATTTCTTTGTAATGTAATTACGAATGGAAGCTTCATTAAGTACAATTGTTGAAAGTTTCATTTTCTTTAAAAACTGTAACTCTAGATAGTAAAATGTAATTTAGAGTTTATGTTCGAACAACCCGAACTTACGCGCTCACCCTGATCCGCCACCGACGCACTTAAATACCGTCGGATATGAAGTACTTATAATCATAATCTAAAACAGCCATCAGATAAATTTCAATCAATCAGCCATACTAATCATGTTGCATGTGATGGTTTAGTTAAGGAGGCAGCCGACAGCAGATTCATCATTCATGAATGTTTTGATTAAAGTACATGGAATTGCTCGTAAGAGTATGAAAGTATCACTTACCAGATGTCCAGGAAAGTTCTATCCTGCACATCCACGGCCAAATTATTAATTTTTTAATCGTAGGGTCCGCGTATAACATGAGTAGGACAAGAGCAATAATTTAGCATGTACTTATTACTTGTACTTCCTCCGTTTCGTTTTTAAATACAACAAAGGGGTATTTTTTATGAGATATAAAATATTCCTTTATTACATTTAAAACGAAATGGATGAAGTATCAGTTATATCTAGTATTGAAGTAGTTCTGATTTTGAATACTTATTTCCCATAGCGGTGTACTTAAACAAGATCATATTAACCATACCGATATAGTATCTGTAAAAAGCCTGATAGCAAAAATAAAATTTATTGTCATAATTATTATTACTACTCTTTTTTGACAATTGAACTCTATATATAAATGTTAAATATTATTATAAATTTGTACAAATATATTAAAAGGTGTTTCTCAGGAAACCTATATGCTATGTAGGGATGACAATGGGTAGAGTCTGGGTAGGGTAAGGCTAGACCCTTACCCATACCCTATTTTTTAGATGTAGACCCATACCCTGCCGATACCCATAGGGTAAAATTTTTTAGGACCCTTACCCATACCCGTAGGGTCCGTTAGGGTATGGATATGGTCTAGAGTCAATAATGGGTCCAATATAATTTTTTTCCACTTATATTTTCACGTGTATATATAATTGTTAAGCATAATTCAATATATGAAGCTGTCAATTAGCACGCAAAATATCATATTACATAAGAATATATAGTTTTTACACATCCCAAAAGTTTCATACATCCAAATATAAATAAAGAAAATAGTTTAGAGCGAGAGAGTGAGATATTGGTAGGATGAGACTGTGAGAGTGCGGCTAGGATAAGGGATTAAGGGTTTAATTTTGACTGGACGGATTTCTTATATCTGTTATATATTAAATGTATATATTTATTAAATTAAAAAATATATAAAATACATACTTTAGTTTGGACGGGGTCTATGGGTAGGGTCTGGGTATATGAGAAGTGGACCCTTACCCTACCCTAATCCGATAGTATCAAGACCCATACCTTACCCTTACCCATAGGGTCCAAACAATTAAGACCCATACCCTTTAATTAGGGTAGTGTATGGGCGGGTCCGGTTAGGTTCTTGGACCCATTGCCATCTCTAATGCCATGTGACACTTTTCTCAAGATTCTAATGCAAACGCTTTATATCCATGTGAATTCCTCAATTAAAAAATATACTTAATGTGTAACTGTAAGCTATCCAACACGTGATCTTTGAAATGAAAAGTGAGAGCTTAGCAATCAATACATTATAAATTTATCGTCTAATATTTCAAACAAAATATGATAAAGTCTTATAATAATTAAATTAATTAAAAGGACTTGAACAAGTATTTAAATCTCTACTTATTACGGTACTACCACGAGAATATTGATGACATATTCTCTAACCCCAATTTCTTGTAAGTTATTTATTTCAAACTCAAACCTCTAAGGTACTTTTTACTTATCACGTCATGACGTCAATTTTAAAATTTCTCAATAGACAAAAAAATACGAAAAGTAACAAATATGAAATTTATGAATAACAACATATTTGTTTATTAACATATTGACTCGAGACATTAACCGGGTCAAAATACTATTTATTAACCAAAAGGGGCAACAAAATGAGACAAATCAAAATACTAAGAGGTGCACAATGCCTTGTAGATGGAGGTAGAACTTAGAAGCGAAAGATGTGATATTCAGATTTGTATTTGTCAATAGGACATTTGGGTCAATCGATTAAGACACGAGTTATTTTGTGAATTTGAAACAGAAGAAGTAATATGTTTCTACTCTAAATAAATGTCCGTGATATGATGGTGGTGGAGATGGTACGTTGGAAGCTAATGATAAAGGAAACGCCGGCATCTAGCATTGAGCATTTGCCACATCATGAGTAATGCAGCGACGCGGGGCTAGCGATGGCATGTATGTCACGAGGACTGCAGCGACAAGATGTGACGTGTTGAACCCCATGTTTGTTGTGAATATGTGAGTTGTCTTATATTGGAGAAAGAGGAGAGAAAGTACGTACCATATTATAAGGTAGAGGAGCTACTCCTACTATTGCCAATTGGTTTTAGTATGGAACCTCATTTGTTCTTGTAAGTGGATTGAACACTCCTCCTCCTCCTCCTTATTGGGTTGCCCAAGTCCGTTTTCAGTTTTATCAAATTCTTCATGACGAAATATAGCAATAAGCTAGCACCACAACAACGTTGAAGAAGCAGCATCAGCTTCCCAGGCGGGCTGCTGGCCCGAGCATGCAGTAGCTTGGCTCGAGCATGCAGGAGCTTGAGGGCAGTGTCTACTACAGTAGTTGTCTCCAGCCCGAGCGGGCATGTTCGTCCCTCGGACAAGCTTCATTCTTTGTCGAGCTACTATCTGCTCCTGGAAAAGGTGCTTAGGCAGGCGTTGTGCTACCGACGCTGGCGATTCTTTTCCACGGTTTCCATATTTCTCTTGGTTTTCTTTTAACCTGCTAGCCAATGTTTTTTTAGCCTTCGTCTTCTTGGGCTTGGCTACGACAGCGTTGGCTAAGGTGGGGAAATGGAAAGGTGGTGGTTCGGACTTGGTGGGTTGGGGCGTTGGGCCATGATGGGTTAGCAAGGAGGGGAGAGATAAAAGGTTTGAGGTTGACCGATTGAGGATAGGAACGACAGAGAAAGAAGTCTGAAGTTTGAGGTTGTTGAGAATATCGAGAAGAGAGAGTAAGGGAAGAGAGCATTGTACAGAATAAGAAAAAAACAGAATTTGACATGTTCAACAGGTTGTAGATAAAACGACCCATTTTAAGAAAACAAGGAGTAAAAGTGGGATTATTTTGAAATTAAGTTCTGGTGGGATTAATTTAAACAGACCACCAAAAGGTGAAATTATTACTTTCAAATTTTCCTTTATAGAAAAATATGATCTAGATTTGACCACAAAAATGTAAGTATTTCAATTGAACTAGAGCACTGTTTAAAATAGTAAAGTTTTTTTTTTCAAAAAATAAATAGTAAAGTTTTAGTGTAGAACGAAAGTATTGTATGAATCCGGTACAAGGGTCCACACGTTGAAATGAATCATTAAGAATCCATAAAAACTTTTGGAACTACGTTGCTCCCTCAAAACAAGGCTAGGTTTCTTCATAGTACGTGAAAACCAATTAAATTAAGAATTAAATTAGTGTATAAAAAATACAGGATTCATATGAGGTCATTTAAGTCCCTCCTTTAAAATCATTGACTCTTGCGTAAGCTTTAGAGAGAGAAAGCTAAGTAATAAGAGAGAGAGAGCAACGTGTGAAACAAAAAGTCGTCCTTCCTCCTCTTCCCATGCTTAGGAAACAACAATACAACATTAACGGGAAACCCTCGTCATCATCTTCTTGGGAACAACTTTTCATCTTCCCATTTCTTAAATTAATTTAAACTTTTCAAAATTTTATCACCTCTTTCCCCATTCATAATTAAGGCAAGCTGCTTAATTATTATCTTCTAGTACTTGTAATAAATCTACCATTATTTCCTTTGTGAAGGGACTACATACAAAAATATAGAGTGTAACATAAATGTATTATGAAGAGTCGGAAGAAGAGGAAAAAAGAAGAGAAACTATATATAGTCTATAGATGATGAAGATCTTCAGATGATATGCATGGAAACGGTTAGAGTTTCGGAAACAAAAACGTTTTCGAAAGAATGAAGCCTTAAGATTTTGTTATTTTAAGGCTTCATAACATGAGGTCTTAGAGGTTTCCGTGCTTCATAGCTTCGAATATAATGGTATGTACTGAAGATTATAGCTTATCTTTTTACGGAAACTTGATCGTTCGAGATTCGTGGCGGCGTACATGGGAAAGCCAGGCATTGCTCTTGTTCTCCGTTGTTATAATTTTTTTTTTCATTTGTTTTCTTTTTTGGGTTCAATAATCTTGATAATAATATGTATTATTATATCATTTGCTTTAGGTTTAACTCTTTTTTTGTTTGGTATAAGTTTTTTCTTTCTTTCTTAGACATTATGTATTGTTTCAATTGATTGGAGAGGAAATAGCGACAATATTAGTTTGTAATATTGTTTGGTTGCCGACACTTCTATCACGAATTTTAGTGGAATAAGACATTGCTGGTTTCCCCTGATTTAAATCTTCTGTAATTGTATGGTAGGAGTATTTCTTTTCTTTACTTATATTTATATTTATTTATTTATTTATTTTTCAGGCCTTTCATATGTGTTTGTTAAGCTTCCTTTACAGACACACACTCTCTCCTCCAAAAGAATTAAACAAAAAGCTTTTACCTTTTTTGGTAAATAAAAGCACTATGGTTTAGTTGAGAGGAGTAGATCAGGAGGGTGGAACTAGAGATAGAAAGCATGCATTATAAATTAAGTATTATCAGGGTTTTTTTTGGGGTAGAGATCTGATTCAATGCTGAAAAATATGCATTCTTAATTTCCTTCCCTTTGATTTAGAATTTTTTTTTCTTTTTCCATTGTTTTAGTTTTTAACTATTTATAGACCCCACTTTGACTTTCCGAGTGATTTATAAAGTGAATTTGTGAGATCTTATTAAATTGTTCTTAATAAAAGTTTAAAGCATGAATTTTATAATCTCTCCGTTTTAGGAATATTTGAACGCTTGTAAAAATACTTAGTTTAAGGAGATATAAATGTTGTAGCGTGGTTATCAAATATTATTTTATTATAATGTACATGTGATAGGAGTTGGTGAGTAATTTTTTCTTTTTCAATAGTTTGAGTTTTTAACTATTTATAGACTCCACTTTGACTTTCCAGGGTGATTTATAAAGTGAATTTATGAGATCTTATTAAATTCATCTTAATAAAAGTTTAAAGCATGCATTTTATAATCTCTCCGTTTTAGGAATACTTGAACACTTGTAGAAACACTTAGTTAAGGAGATACTAGTATTTTTTTACCCGAGTGATGCCCCAGACAGTTACAATTATCAAATGTATCATTATCCATAAGTTTCATAATTGATTTTATTAGCTTTTCGTAATTTTCTTTCTAGTGCGAAATTGAAAAATGGACGTTATGACTTGATAAGTTGTTTTTGAAAAAAAAACATCCAAGGAATTGGGGATAAAAATAACAATGTCAATTGAATTGGCGTAAGTGAATGTTATTACCTTCATAAAAATGGACGTTATGTCTTGAAATTGTAGTGGATTGGTGGTTAAACTCTCACATTTTATTTCAAAGGTCATGTGTTCGATTCCTAGTAGCTACACATTGTTATTATTTTTTAATGAGATCATAAATATGTGTATTAGAAGTTTGAGAAGAGTGTCACGTAGCACCGTTCATTTGAAAGGAATGCCTTTTGATATATTTGTATAGATGTTGTAGCGTGGTTATCAAATGTTATTTTATTATAATGTACATGTGATAGGAGTTGGTGAGTATTTTTATATTGAAGGAGAGAGAAAATTGAGTACTTTTTTTATTGATAGAGATAGAGTAGCATCAAGCCGTTAAAGGGGTATTAGAAAACTAATATAATAATAGTGAGACCATTAAAAAATGAAGTGTACAAATAATAAGACAAAAAAAAAGAAGGTGCTCGGAGTATTGTGGATCGGAACAGAGGGGGTGTAATTGTTTATTTTTATACTTGAATATGTAATAAAAGATATTAGGCAAAATTGGCCTCAACACCCTGAACTATGGCGCAGGTGCACCAAACACCCCAAACTAAGGCTTATAGCCAAAACACCCCAAAGTATGGACCGGGGTGCATTGCATACCATAAATGAGATTTCTCACCGGAAAGTTGGCCGGCTCCGGGAGAATCTTAGTTTTTTAATATTTTTTCGCTTTTTTCTCCCTTTTTCCTATTTTCTGATTTTTTTTCTCTCTAATTTTTGTTATTACACCCAAAGAAGGCACGTGCCTTCATTTCTTGCTTCCCCCCCTCTTTTCCTCCTCCTTCCCCAACTGAAGTCCAAGAGACGTCTGCAAAAAAGCCATTGGAAGAAAAAGCTCAGTGTGAGAGGGAATATCACACAAAATTTTGCGCATTTCCAGTGAAAGCGACAAATTTGGTAAGTAATTCAAACAAGTTATTTGAATTTCAGTGAATGCGGTAGTTTTAGTGTTTTTGTCGATTTGTATGAGTTCAACAATTGGACTGTTGATTAGCAAATTTGGGTGAATTGTTGTTGATTAGGGTAGATTTTGTTTGTTTCTTGCAGTGAAGATCATGGACTTAGGGTTTACAATTAAAATGTGGCATGGGGGTGTTATGAACTCAAATTGGGAGTATGTTGGAGGGGAAATACATTACTGGGATAATGTAGACCCTGATTATATGAGTTTTTTTGAATTTCTTGACATGTTGAAGGATGAAGGTGTTAAGTATAACAAAAATTGCATTTTGTATTACTGCTTGCCTGGGTTAAGCTTAGAACATGGTTTGATTAGGGTGTACACTGACAAGGAGGTGACTGATTTTTGCAAGGTGGGTGTAGATAATGGGATGGTAGAAGTGTATATGATCCATGGGGTAGATGAGCCTGAAGTGATTGGATTAGAGAACATAAACATTGAGCAAGAAAACCCAAACCCACCCACTATTGATCAAGAAAACCCAAACCCACCCACTGTTGAGCAAGAAAACCCACCCACTGTTGAGCAAGAAAACCCACCCACTGAGCAACAAAACACACCCAATGAGCATCAAAACCCTTGCATTGAGCAACAAAACACACCCAATGAGCAACAAAACCCTTGCATTGACCAACAAAACCCAATATCTAAGCAACTAAACCCAACTAAACCACACACTCCTAGGAAGAAGCTTCAAGTGCATAGGGTCATTGACTTAACACAAGTTAGGAGGAGCCCTAGAACACCACCTCAAGTCATCATCCCACCTTTCCAACCTCTTGCACAGCCTGTTGGTTCACCATCTTCTACACCAAAAAAAAGGAAGGAAAAACTTACTACCAGAGCCCAAACAAAAATTGACAAAATCAATAAGAGAATTGAACAACTAGCCACAGAACAACCCTTTGATTTGGAAGCAGTAGATGAACAAGTAGCCACACCTAGTCCTGATGAGCAAGCCTCACCTAATCCTGATGAGCAAGCCTCACCTAGTCCTGATGAACAAGCCTCACCTAATCCTGATGAGCAAGCCTCACCTAGTCCTGATGAACAAGCCTCACCTAATCCTGATGAGCAAGCCTCACCTAGTCCTGATGAACAAGCCCATTTTTTAGATTACATTAATGTGGAGGACTGGTTGGGTCATGTTGATGAGGATGGTATTTGTGCAGATGATGATGATTATAGTGGTAATGAAGCTGAACCTCAGGATTTTAGCCTTGATGGAGTAGATTGGATTGTCAGTGAAGGTGAGTTAGAAGAGTCTGATGGTGGTGAGAATGAGGTTTGGTGTGGTCGGGCACACTCATGAGGTTGCGGGTGAGCATGAGCATGAGAGTGATAGTTCAGGGGTTCTCTCGATGATGATTCCGAGGATTTAAGTTATGAACTGGATGTAATCGGGGTGAGTTCTAGTGATGATGAGTTTGTGCAGGCAACAAAGAAAAGGAGGGAGAGTAAGAGTAAAGGTAAGAGGGTTAATGATGGTGTTGGTAGTTCAAGAGTGAGAGAGGACCTGTCTTTCCCTTTGTCAGGTGGGTGGGAAAGTGAGTATGAGGGTGAGAGTGAGGGTGATGAAGATAAAGTGCCTGACTCAGATGTGGAGACTGATGTTGATGAGGATGGGAGGAGGAAGAAATCGGTTGTGAAGGTTGTGGATATGAACACTCGATTTCAAAAAAACTTGTGTGGCAAGTGGGTTTGAAATTCCCTTCCCCCGAAGTGTTTAAGGATATGGTGAACAAATATCTTTGTGATTACTGGCTACAGTATTAGATGGTGGAAAAGTGAAGCAAGGAAACTTGAGGCTAAGTGTAAGGCTGGTTGTGAGTGGAAGTTGTATGGCGCTTGGGATGGTCCTAAGAAATCATGGATTGTGAAGTCTTGTAATCCTAATCATACTTGTGATAGGGCAGATTATGAGAACATCCAGGCTAAGGCAAGTTGGTTTGCAAGAGAGTACTTACAGAGATACAAGGACAACCCTAATTGGCCAAGGAAGGATTTGGAGAAGGATGTGATGCAAAGATTTGGAGTAAAACTGTCTAAGTGGAACTGTTATAGGGTCAAGGCTATTGCTCACGATTACTTCATGGTAATCTGTTTGACCATTACTCATTGCTTGCATCATACATTGGGGAGCTCAAACACAGTGATGATGCGCTTACATATGAGTTGACAACTGTGTCTAAGAATGATAATGAAGATGAGCTGGTGTTCCAAAGGTTATACATAAGTTTTCCTGCCCTAAGAGATGGTTATATGAGGGGATGTAGGAAGGTAATATGCCTAGATGGGTGTTTCCTTAAAACATTCCTAGGGGGACGATTGTTAGCGACGTTGGGAGAGATGGAAACAACCAAATGTTCCCCATCTCATGGGTCATTGTGGAAGCGAAAACAATGAATCTTGGAATTGGTTCTTGGAGTGCTTGAAGGAAGATTTGCCTGATTTTGGAGGAGAAGACTGCACAATTATTTCAGACCAACACAAGGTAAATAAACTGACTTATTTTCTGCATTTGTTTCATAGCATAAAAAAAGATTAACTCACTTGTTTCTTCTTATTGCAGTCCATTATTGGTGCAGTGAAGACCTTCTTTCCACTTGTTGAGCACAGACACTGTGCTCGACATATCTATCCTCCATGGCATAAGAAACATGGAGGTGATGAATTGAAGTCCCTCTTTTGGAGAGCAGTGTATGCTTACACAAGGGCAGACTACAACAAAGTTATCCAAGAGATGGGTGCACTATCTATCCCTGCTGTGGACGACTTTGAGAAGCAAAATCCTAAATCATTTTGTAGATTTGGATTTAGGACAGCTTCTAGGTGTAACTTGGTAGTAAATAACCTTGCTGAGACCTTCAACGGGTGGATTTTAGAGGCAAGGTCCAAGCCCATAATACACATGTTGGAGGATATAAGGAGGGCAGTCATGGAGAGGTTGTTTCAGAAAAAAAACAATCATGGAGAGGTCTAAGGACAACATATGTCCAAGAATTAGGAAGAGGTTAGAAAAAAACAAAGAATATGCAAAAGAGTGTCATGTTCTAGCTTCAAGACCCCATGATTTTGAAGTTTTACATGGAATGGAGGTCTTAGTTGTCAGTTTAGAAGAAAGAACATGTACTTGTAGGAGATGGGACCTACATGGGATCCCTTGCTGTCATGCCATTGCTGCTTGTAATTGGCTTAGAGTGCCCTGTGAGGCATATGTTGATGAAAGGCTGTCAAAACCAAAGTATATGGAGACATACAGTGGTTCTATCAAGCCCATTAGAGGGGAAAGACATTGGGAGCATGTGGACTTTCCTCTGCATCCTCCTGAAATTAAGGTTGGTGCTGGGAGACCAAGAAAGGCAAGGAGGAAGGCACCACATGAGAGGCAAGACAAGCAAGGAAAATTAAGTAGGCATGGACTGGTTATGACTTGCAGTTTGTGTAAATCCAAGGAACACAATAAAAGGAAGTGTCCTATGAAATCTCAGGACAACCCAAGTACATCTGGTGTAAGTTGGATCTGGAATTTTGATTGGACTCTAAGCTTTTTTTTTTCTGTATAGATCTGACTATGTGCTTTTGATGGTAGGCTAATAAAAGGAGGAGGAGTGAGAGTGCTGCAACCAGAAGGCCACAAGGCTCAAGAAGACCTCAAGGCTCAGAAAGAACTCAAGAGCCCAGACATGAGAGCTCTGCCTCAGCAAGAACCAGACCTGATAGGTGCCGCTCAAGAAGAAGCAGATCTCGGATGTCCGCCTCAAAGAACATCCGGATCCGAGAGGGTCGCTTCAAGAACCCGGGATCGAGAAGGGTCAGCTTCTTCCGCCTCCAAATACAAAAGACCCTAAAAGGGGGAGGGGCGGATCAAGGAAAGGCACAAATACCATTTTAATCGGTTCACAAGATGCACTTGGCACACAAGCATCAGCAGCAAATTAAGCCCTAGATTGTACGATTTTTTGGTTGTTAGATTTGAGCCACTTTTTGGTATTTACATTGGGGGTGTTGAAAACAAATCATGTGAATGTTTTTGGTTTTGGTGAAGAAGTCAGTCTTCGGAACATGGATTAACATCTTTTTGTAATGGAAACATGGGGTTCGTTTTTTAAAGTAGTCAAAGGCATCTTTTGAACAACTTTTGTGTATTTACCTTTTCTTATATATGGTGGAAATCAATTTGGTTGTTGAAACCATTTTTGTTTGTTTATGATGCTATAAGACATGTATGGTACACAGACATAATTGCCACTCAACCAACACCATTTCATTCCATAACTTTGACATTTTACAAATGCAAACCAAGTACATAAAGAGCATCTAGGTTGGATTCTCTTCCACTAAAATCTGACCTAAAACTTGCCCAAATACAAAACAAAAAAAATCCAAGAAACTAAAATTGCAACAATATAAGTAGTCTCTCTGCCATTCATAAGCTTCACTTGCTGCTTCATAGCCCTATTTTCAACTTCCAATGCATTCATTGCAATTTCATGCTCCATGTTTCCCCTACAAACATCACTACCATCTTCAATTTCAATATCATTCAACCTCTTCTTCTTCATATCCTTCAATTCAGCTTCCAAGCGATTATTATCAGCTGTCAAACCATTAATTACTTCAATTGCACGTGGCCCATAATCCTCTTTGTCAATCCATTCAAAGAATTTACAATCATCAACCTGTTTTTACATATTGTTTCCAATCAAATTAAAATTGCAACAAAAAAAAAGAAAACATATTCATCAAACATAAATTGGCTTGCGCTTACATTCCACTTTGGGCAGCCATAGAAGCGTTTTCCTTGGTTGTGGTTGAACTTCCATGTAGTTTTAACTACCGCAGGCATTCGATGTCGACATAAATCCCTTGCATTACCTAAATTGGTAATTGAGTTCTTCTTGAAGCTTGAAGATGATGATGAACTCATTCTTGTTATGCGAATTCTGGCTTTGAATCTCAATTTCGGTAATTTTCAGATTTTAGGGTTCATTTGGGGAAGAAACCCAAAGAATTTGGGGAAAAAATACTGAATTTGGGGATTTAATGAGAAGCACGTGCTTCTTTGGGTGTAATAACAAAAATTAGAGAGAAAAAATCAGAAAATAGGAAAAAGGGAGAAAAAAGCGAAAAAATATTAAAAAACTAAAATTCTCCCGGAGCCGGCCAACTTTCCGGTGAGAAATCTCATTTATGGTACGCAATGCACCCCGGTCCATACTTTGGGGTGTTTTGGCTATAAGCCTTAGTTTGGGGTGTTTGGTGCACCTGCGCCATAGTTCAGGGTGTTGAGGCCAATTTTGCCAACATATTAATGAGTCGAGTATGGTATTAGCAAACGTAAAAGTCACATGCTTGCAATAAAGAAGTTGACTGAGATAGTAGTATATATTTACTATGATTTTTTTAGTTGCAACAATTTCCATTTTCAGGTGTTTTTATTTAGATGCAACATTTGCTTTCTTGGTAAAGGTTTTGAGACAATTTGACCATTTTATCCTCAGTTTACCTACCCCACATGCAAAAAGCATGGGCAATTAGGTCAAAGTTTACTCTTTCTTCTCTTTTCTTAATATTTGTGCAAAAAGAAATTTGTTACAACTAAAAAAAGCAGTATATATGTTGTATTTTAGCTACCATATATTATCAGTTAGTTATGACTAATGAGTGAGTAGACATCTTACCCACCTCGACAACAATTTGATTGCTCTTCCATGTCAAGAATAAATTTTATTCTTCATGTTTGAAGAATTGAAGTACAGTACCAAAATGCAAATACATATTTCTTTTTATTTTTTTTAAAGGTAAGATGAAGGGGACTCACTTGAGGAGGATAAGGGGAAATCCTCAAATGAGTCACATGAGGTTTGATCCCTAGACCTCAGGGATATGATGTGGGAAGCGATGCCACTACTCCACAACCTCAACCTCAAATACAGATTTCTTGTGTCCTCTAATTGTTAGTGTTACAACATGTCTACTATACATTCGGATTTACTCATGAAAAAGTAAAGTACGATCAAGTTAAAGTCTAAAATAAAGTGGCGGAGTCAGGATTCTCAAAGTGGCGGGACGAAGTACGGACGTCGGACATTTGGATAAAAATTTTAGAAAAAAAAACACTACAACACAAATTGTTTAATACTTAACGTTTTACATCCAAAATTCCAAAATGCTTATAGTCTTACAATTGATAAACATGAATCAATTACATTATTAAACCAAACTAGTCAATTATAAATCAACTCATATTTTTAATTTACAAATTATAAATTACAAACCAAATAAACCTAAAACATGAATTAACAAATCAACTCAAGAAATCATGACCAACAACAAATCAATTCAAGTATTCAACCATAATCACAACCACACAATGATAACAACAACAATTTACAAGTCAATTTACTCTACAATTAGCAAATATCACCTCAAAAAAAATGAAATTAAAACTCAGGGTTTAGAAAATAAAACAACTCACTTGGCGGCGACTGGACGACTGGAGGCGGACTGCAGCTGCGGCGACCGTGGCTAGGTTCCGGCAGGCTCGTGGCTCAGGGTTCTGGCGGGGCGGCGGGCGACCAATTTCTCTCCTTCCTTCGTTTCTCATTTTCTCTCTCTTTATTTTTTTGTTTTGGTTTGCTTTGTCACTTTCACGCGTGCTGCAGCCTGCGGTTCTCTTATTTATTTATTTTTTTAAATCCGTGATTTTTTTTTCAAAGTTGGGGGGGATCTGCCCCATGTCCTCTTAGATGGCTCCGCCTCTGCTAAAATGTTACCTTCATGATAAATATACAATTTTTTATCAACATACAAAGTCATTAAATCTTCATTTTAGAATATAAATTCTATGTCACATGCACCTACTTCGAGGTTGACTCGGATATATAGTAAAAATTATATTGTCAGAGTTTTGCATGTTTGCGTAATTGGAGTCTATGGTATCCGATTTTTTACTGTCTTAATTAACGGTGTGAATTACACAAAAGTCTCTCATTGGACTATTATCTTTAGAAAACTTTGAAGTCGCCACCCTATTAAATATCTGAATAGGGATAGATTTATTTAATGAATCATTTTAAAATCAATTTCAAGAAATATCGTTTAAAAAGATGATGACTTCATATGGGCAAACTTTTTTTTTTTGAGAAATTGGTCTTTCATACCGTGAGATATATAGGGTTCAGGGTTTAGGTTAAGAGGTGCGAACGTCTGGAACTCGTCTCCTCTTCCGTGTTGAAGAACAAACTCTTATCAAATGCATTATTTTCTATTTTAAGTAATCATGGTTATTCAAAAGAAAGAAAATCACATACTTTGCACATATACACGTCAATCAGTTTTATTTAATAGGGCCAATATATTATGGGATTTTATGTCAGATAACCCTGACATATAGACATTTTTCCCAAATAACCCTGACATTTTTTTTTCTCAGATGACCCTAAACTTGTATTTTGTCATTAAACCTGACGGAATTCTTAACGGCGTTAACTATTTTCAAACAACCCAACTTACTGCCTTTTTTTTAAAAAAAAACTCATCTCTTTCTCTCTCTTGTTCTTCATCTCTTCTCAAACATTCATCAATGGTTTCCACCACCTCTGAAACCACCACCCTCCAACCGGAACTCGCGCTTCTCACCCACCACCCCAGAACTGGCGACCCACCACCCCTTGAACTCGCGCACAACCAGTGCACCCAACCACCCAGAAAATAAATCAATGAAATCAAACTTGTAAATCAAGACCCAGAAAATAAAATCAGCAGAATAAATCAAAAACTGGGGGAGAGGCACATCCGATTAATGAATCGCTTTGGAAGGTACCAGATGGAAGAAATGTTCGATGGAACCTTTACAAATGCAGGGATTTTGAGTGCTTATCGGGCAACAATACTGACCGCGGTTACACCAAATGCACAGGATGCTTCGACATGGAAAAGGAAAAGCTCAAATGGGTCAACATCAGCTCCCTTTCTCCCGCTGGCTTTCTCATCAGTGATGTTTTGGCAATTGATAGGCGTGTCGCGCACCTAACAAAAATAAATAACCTAACTAATCCTCCTAACTATGTAGTAGGGTAAGTCGGAGTCGATCCCACAGAGAGAAAGTTGTTCTATGATTAGCCCTTAAGTAATGGTAAGACTAAAGGAGATTTAATATCAAGAATAATGGTGGAATAAACTATACTAATCAATCTATAAATAAAAGACTCTATAGTTAAGTATCCCCACTAGCATGAATTAATACAACAATAATTTCTACCCCAAACTAGTCAATTAAATGCTCACAAGGAAAAGTACACCTTATAAAATACCATAAACCTCTCCCGAGTATCTATGGCTTCTCTAATATGCACTCAAGCCTACTCCCGTGGAATCATGCAAATTAAAGACATTAAACGCGGCACTCTAACTTCCTAACAATCCATTCTACCTACTCCCGTGGAGAACTTCATGTCCTTAATTGAAATATTCAAATCCGTCAAAACCCAACTCCCGTTGTGATCAAGACAAAGGAATCATAACAATACTAGTTATCCCTAATCTAGTATTGGAATATGCACAATCAATTAAGCAAGAACAATTCAACAATTAGTTTGGGAATTTAAAGAAATAATCATGAATTAATTCACACTAGGGTTCAACTTAACCATAGATTACAAAACTATGTAAGCATAATTGAAATAAATAAAGAAAATAGAGAAGAATAATAAAACATCATAATATAAAACAAGGAGAAAAGAAGAAGAAAAGATATACTTGAATTAATGGAAGGAAGGTGGAGTCTTGAAGAACAATGGAGATCTACAAGTTTCTCTCTCTAACTTCTCTCTCTAAAAACCCTAAGTATAAACTAATAATGATGATATAATTACAAACTCAAAACTCTCCTCGAAAATAAGGGTTAAAGTCCTATTTATATGCTAAGATTAACATAAACCGACATAAGTTAGGTCACGCGGAAGATACGACATTACAGCAGGTTGCACGGGCAAGCAACATATTGCACGGTCGTGCAGGGTCATGCACGGTCGAGCGAAATCTCGCTCGGTCGTGCGAGCGAGGCAGAAGCTTCAGTGACTTTTGATTGCAGGTTGCACGGCCGAGCAGATATCCGCACGGGCGTGCGGTCGAGACAGTGGCTTCAGCTCAACTTTGAACAGCTATAACTTTTGATCCAGAGCTTTGTTTCACACATGCAATATATCGTTGGAAATCTCTTGAAGTCTAGTTTCCAACCCAGTTGGAATTACCTCATTATCATTCTTGAGTCAAAAGTTACGAGTGAAATGGTGAAGAGGTGTCATATTTAGCACAAGTACACAAAGTCATGTGTATCTTCTTCAATTTCAATCCGTTTTGGGCACATGATATATCGTTTTGAAGGTCATCTACGCGCCTAAATCATCATGTCCTCAAATAGGAGTCCAAAGTACCTAAGATTACATCAAAAGACCAAACAACCCGTGAAAGCATCGTAGCTTACGAAAATGGACCTAAATATGCATAAATGCAAGTAAATGCTCTAATACTACATGAAAATGCACCCTAATATGCAACTAAATGATGTTAGAATATGCACTTATCAAACTCCCCCAAGCTAAACCATTGCTTGTCCCCAAGAAATAAGACATAAACATTGGAAAAGAAAGACGACCTACAATATAGGACTACAACAGGGCTAAACACTCAACTGAAAACACAAGAGATAAAATCACTACACAAACCAAGCATCACAAGCTCGAACAAAGCCGCATAGCATGCCATGTATCGCAATCGACTCTCCAATCATACCACATACCATCTCTCCCAATTTAGATTTAACCAAACCTGACAGACCTCACTATAGTCATGTGCGCTCAAATCTCTCATGTGTTTAAAGGATAAATGATAACACTCAACCTAAAACAAGTCGACTCAGATGAAACATAAACTCTTTAACTTTGACTTTTTGACTCACTTAATACTCAACAATACAATACACAATGATCAAGAGGACTTTTAAGGGTTGTAATGGGGTTGAGGTTAAAGGTATGGAAAATAATTTGGGAATTGTGGTGGAAAAACCAAGAAGGGGGAGCATTATATAACTGAAAACATGACCAAGAAAGGTCACAACAACTCCGTGCAACAACCAACAATCTCCAAATATAATCAACAACACTTTTCACTCAAGAAATTCAATCATAACCCTTTTTATTTCACTTTATTCACAACTTTTTTTTTTCTACTTCTTTTTCATTTCATTTTTCACCTTTTTTTTTCTTTTTTTTTTTCGAACTTTCAATTCAATTTCAAAGCTCACTAAACATATTTTTCCATCCTTCTAAACTACAAATAAAGCACTTTAATTCAATACAAACCAAACCAAAACTAATACTCGCTCCCCCAAGCTAGGCTTGGGACAAATATCGAATGAGGCCAATGACTTGTAATGTAGGTAGCAATCAAACATAGTCAGAAAGGCTCAGCGGGGTTAGAGGAAGGATAATATGAAAACAAGAATAACTCTGGAGCTGAGATCATGAAATAGAATGCCTCAATCATATCAAAATGTATGCACTAGCAAATATCAAGGAGTACTAAGTCAAAATCAAGATCAATGCGACAACTAAGGAACTAATCACACATGAAAGAACATAACTGACACAGATACGTCAGTTTATAGGCACAGAAGCTCACTTAGTTTAAGATGTATGCACAATAAAGTTAAATCGAGCCAGAGAGAGATCAATCAATCTTACCACAAACAATCAATTGCGAAACAATCGTGCTATGAAGAATCATGAACAAGATGAATTATGCTTAGGAATTGTAGTAAAATATCAGCAAGGTTCTCAATAAGTGCTAGCAATAGTCCCATCGATGCAACTAAAATGACATGAAATCTAATATGAGATGAAATATGCCAATGCAACTATGAAAGCAATACAATGTTTTTGGTTACACGTAAACTCCCACTCCTAGTGAGCGGTACAAACCGTGCAACATCCTACGAAAGCAATGAAAAAAAAAACTACTCTAAATGCAACTAACATGCGCTAAGTAATGATGACAAACATCCTCCCCCAAGCTAAATGACACATTGTCCTCAATGTGAACATAGAGGAATTTAATGAGGGAGAGGTACAACTTACAAAAGGGGTGGGAAATCAAAGGGAGTGTCAAAAAGCATCGACACCTCCACCACAATCGATAGTTGTAATGAGGTAGTGAACTTAGCCAAAAAAATTTGGCTATGCTTGTACCTAGCAACAGACTTCATCACACATTAGCAAAGTTAGTCAAACCAAAATAAAAAAAAATGAACAAAGTCGGGTTGCCTCCCGATAAGCGCTGATTTAAGGTCTTGCATGACCGTTTAAGACTAGTAGATCACTCATAATAGTTCAATGCTCTAAGAAGCTTATCATATGTTCCTGCAAACATCTCAGAGCATATTATATAAGAGTGGAAAGGAAAAATGAAAAAAATTAGTACTAAAAAATTACTAAAACTACAAAAAGAAAAATCAAAGGAAAAATTTTATTTACAAGAAGAAGAAAAAGAAAAATTGTTAGTCTTTTTATATGACTCAAAAGAAGGAAAATAAACTAAATTTACATTATTTACATTATCATAAAAGTTCTTCAAGAAGGGAGGAAGAAGGAACGATGGAGGATATAATATAGGGGAAGAAGGAATAAGATCAAGTTTTTTAGAAAAAGGAACATGAGACTCAAAAACTATAGGTGGTACCGATAAAGACTCATAAATCACTTCACTCTCGACTTGACTTACCTCCAAAGAGGAAATTTCAACAAAGGGCTCTTCCTCCTTTAAAATATCCATCACATTGCTCTCTCCTATAATTTGATCATCATCCTCATAACTCTCATTCTCTATACAACCGGCATCATCAACATCATAAATATACGGTTGGGGATGAGAATTTTGAGTGTAATAATCAAATTCATATTGGGGTGAGGGGTTAAAATCATTCACTAACGTCACATCACACGAAGAAAAATCATGTGAAGTAGATTGACAATTTGAGCAATAAGGAGGTGTTGTAATATGCATCTCGGATGAAAAGGATGGTCTAGAAGATAAAGACATATCCTACTCATAATTATTCTGAGCCAACCACTCAATTTGATCCCAACAATAATCAGGTGATTGAGATAGAAATTGACCATTAGACATAGACTCCAACACCTCCCTAATTTCTTCATTTAAACCCTCATAAATCACTAGGCACATATCCTAAATTTCAATTCCATGGTTAGGACCAACAAAATCGCCAAGTCTATAATAGTATTTCCAAAACAATTCATTCTCATATTGAGGAAAAGAAAAAATTGCTCTAGAATTACTAGCAAAAATATTGGGTTCATGGAACATGTATGGTAATTCATGAGAACTCATGCAAAAATTGGGAGAATTTTAATATGATGCATCAAAACTATAAACATGAGAACCACAAGAATTATGACTATGGTGCCTATTTGAAGAATTATCCCCATCAAAATAATAATATGACTCCATGATACGAAAAAAAGAAAAGAAAAAAAAAATATATTCACAAAAGAAAGGAAAAAAAATATATATACAGTCTAGTCTCACCAAAAAATAAAAACTAAATAAAACAAACTATCTCCCCGGCAACGGTGCCAAAATTTGATAGGTGTGTCGCGCACCTAACAAAAATAAATAACCTAACTAATCCTCCTAACTATGTAGTAGGGTAAGTCAGAGTCGATCCCACAGAGAGAAAGTTGTTCTATGATTAGCCCTTAAGTAATGGTAAGACTAAAGGAGATTTAATATCAAGAATAATGGTGGAATAAACTATACTAATCAATCTATAAATAAAAGACTCTATAGTTAAGTATCCCCACTAGCATGAATTAATACAACAATAATTTCTACCCCAAACTAGTCAATTAAATGCTCACAAGGAAAAGTACACCCTATAAAATACCATAAACCTCTCCCGAGTATCTATGGCTTCTCTAATATGCACTCAAGCCTACTCCCGTGGAATCATGCAAATTAAAGACATTAAACGCGGCACTCTAACTTCCTAACAATCCATTCTACCTACTCCCGTGGAGAACTTCATGTCCTTAATTGAAATATTCAAATCCGTCAAAACCCAACTCCCGTTGTGATCAAGACAAAGGAATCATAACAATACTAGTTATCCCTAATCTAGTATTGGAATATGCACAATCAATTAAGCAAGAACAATTCAACAATTAGTTTGGGAATTTAAAGAAATAATCATGAATTAATTCACACTAGGGTTCAACTTAACCATAGATTACAAAACTATGTAAGCATAATTGAAATAAATAAAGAAAATAGAGAAGAATAATAAAACATCATAATATAAAACAAGGAGAAAAGAAGAAGAAAAGATATACTTGAATTAATGGAAGGAAGGTGGAGTCTTGAAGAACAATGGAGATCTACAAGTTTCTCTCTCTAACTTCTCTCTCTAAAAACCCTAAGTATAAACTAATAATGATGATATAATTACAAACTCAAAACTCTCCTCGAAAATAAGGGTTAAAGTCCTATTTATATGCTAAGATTAACATAAACCGACATAAGTTAGGGCACGCGGAAGATAAGACATTACAGCAGGTTGCACGGGCAAGCACCATATTGCACGGTCGTGCGGGGGTCATGCACGGTCGAGCGAAATCTCGCTCGGTCGTGCGAGCGAGGCAGAAGCTTCAGTGACTTTTGATTGCAGGTTGCACGGCCGAGCAGATATCCGCACGGGCGTGCGGTCGAGACACAGTGGCTTCAGCTCAACTTTGAACAGCTATAACTTTTGATCCAGAGCTTTGTTTCACACATGCAATATATCGTTGGAAATCTCTTGAAGTCTAGTTTCCAACCCAGTTGGAATTACCTCATTATCATTCTTGAGTCAAAAGTTACGAGTGAAATGGTGAAGAGGTGTCATATTTAGCACAAGTACACAAAGTCATGTGTATCTTCTTCAATTTCAATCCGTTTTGGGCACATGATATATCGTTTTGAAGGTCATCTACGCGCCTAAATCATCATGTCCTCAAATAGGAGTCCAAAGTACCTAAGATTACATCAAAAGACCAAACAACCCGTGAAAGCATCGTAGCTTACGAAAATGGACCTAAATATGCATAAATGCAAGTAAATGCTCTAATACTACATGAAAATGCACCCTAATATGCAACTAAATGATGTTAGAATATGCACTTATCAAACTCCCCCAAGCTAAACCATTGCTTGTCCCCAATCAATAAGACATAAACATTGGAAAAGAAAGACGACCTACAATATAGGACTACAACAGAGCTAAACACTCAACTGAAAACACAAGAGATAAAATCACTACACAAACCAAGCATCAATACAAGCTCGAACAAAGCCGCATAGCATGCCATGTATCGCAATCGACTCTCCAATCATACCACATACCATCTCTCCCAATTTAGATTTAACCAAACCTGACAGACCTCACTATAGTCATGTGCGCTCAAATCTCTCATGTGTTTAAAGGATAAATGATAACATTCAACCTAAAACAAGTCGACTCAGATGAAACATAAACTCTTTAACTTTGACTTTTTGACTCACTTAATACTCAACAATACAATACACAATGATCAAGAGGACTTTTAAGGGTTGTAATGGGGTTGAGGTTAAAGGTATGGAAAATAATTTGGGAATTGTGGTGGAAAAACCAAGAAGGGGGAGCATTATATAACTGAAAACATGACCAAGAAAGGTCACAACAACTCCGTGCAACAACCAACAATCTCCAAATATAATCAACAACACTTTTCACTCAAGAAATTCAATCATAACCCTTTTTATTTCACTTTATTCACAACTTTTTTTTTCTACTTCTTTTTCATTTCATTTTTCACCTTTTTTTTTTTTTTTTTTTCGAACTTTCAATTCAATTTCAAAGCTCACTAAACATATTTTTCCATCCTTCTAAACTACAAATAAAGCACTTTAATTCAATACAAACCAAACCAAAACTAATACTCGCTCCCCCAAGCTAGGCTTGGGACAAATATCGAATGAGGCCAATGACTTGTAATGTAGGTAGCAATCAAACATAGTCAGAAAGGCTCAGCGGGGTTAGAGGAAGGATAATATGAAAACAAGAATAACTACGGAGCCGAGATCATGAAATAGAATGCCTCAATCATATCAAAATGTATGCACTAGCAAATATCAAGGAGTACTAAGTCAAAATCAAGATCAATGCGACAACTAAGGAACTAATCACACATGAAAGAACATAACTGACACAGATACGTCAGTTTATAGGCACAGAAGCTCACTTAGTTTAAGATGTATGCACAATAAAGTTAAATCGAGCCAGAGAGAGATCAATCAATCTTACCACAAACAATCAATTGCGAAACAATCGTGCTATGAAGAATCATGAACAAGATGAATTATGCTTAGGAATTGTAGTAAAATATCAGCAAGGTTCTCAATAAGTGCTAGCAATAGTCCCATAGATGCAACTAAAATGACATGAAATCTAATATGAGATGAAATATGCCAATGCAACTATGAAAGCAATACAATGTTTTTGGTTACACGTAAACTCCCACTCCTAGTGAGCGGTACAAACCGTGCAACATCCTACGAAAGCAATGAAAAAAAAAACTACTCTAAATGCAACTAACATGCGCTAAGTAATGATGACAAACATCCTCCCCCAAGCTAAATGACACATTGTCCTCAATGTGAACATAGAGGAATTTAATGAGGGAGAGGTACAACTTACAAAAGGGGTGGGAAATCAAAGGGAGTGTCAAAAAGCATCGACACCTCCACCACAATCGATAGTTGTAATGAGGTAGTGAACTTAGCCAAAAAAATTTGGCTATGCTTGTACCTAGCAACAGACTTCATCACACATTAGCAAAGTTAGTCAAACCAAAATAAAAAAAAATGAACAAAGTCGGGTTGCCTCCCGATAAGCGCTGATTTAAGGTCTTGCATGACCGTTTAAGACTAGTAGATCACTCATAATAGTTCAATGCTCTAAGAAGCTTATCATATGTTCCTGCAAACATCTCAGAGCATATTATATAAGAGTGGAAAGGAAAAATGAAAAAAATTAGTACTAAAAAATTACTAAAACTACAAAAAGAAAAATCAAAGGAAAAATTATATTTACAAGAAGAAGAAAAAGAAAAATTGTTAGTCTTTTTATATGACTCAAAAGAAGGAAAATAAACTAAATTTACATTATTTACATTATCATAAAAGTCATTCAAGAAGGGAGGAAGAAGGAACGATGGAGGATATAATATAGGGGAAGAAGGAATAAGATCAAGTTTTTTAGAAAAAGGAACATGAGACTCAAAAACTATAGGTGGTACCGATAAAGACTCATAAATCACTTCACTCTCGACTTGACTTACCTCCAAAGAGGAAATTTCAACAAAGGGCTCTTCCTCCTTTAAAATATCCATCACATTGCTCTCTCCTATAATTTGATCATCATCCTCATAACTCTCATTCTCTATACAACCGGCATCATCAACATCATAAATATACGGTTGGGGATGAGAATTTTGAGTGTAATAATCAAATTCATATTGGGGTGAGGGGTTAAAATCATTCACTAACGTCACATCACACGAAGAAAAATCATGTGAAGTAGATTGACAATTTGAGCAATAAGGAGGTGTTGTAATATGCATCTCGGATGAAAAGGATGGTCTAGAAGATAAAGACATATCCCACTCATAATTATTCTGAGCCAACCACTCAATTTGATCCCAACAATAATCAGGTGATTGAGATAGAAATTGACCATTAGACATAGACTCCAACACCTCCCTAATTTCTTCATTTAAACCCTCATAAATCACTAGGCACATATCCTAAATTTCAATTCCATGGTTAGGACCAACAAAATCGCCAAGTCTATAATAGTATTTCCAAAACAATTCATTCTCATATTGAGGAAAAGAAAAAATTGCTCTAGAATTACTAGCAAAAATATTGGGTTCATGGAACATGTATGGTAATTCATGAGAACTCATGCAAAAATTGGGAGAATTTTGATATGATGCATCAAAACTATAAACATGAGAACCACAAGAATTATGACTATGGTGCCTATCGAAGAATTATCCCCATCAAAATAATAATATGACTCCATGATACGAAAAAAGAGAAAAAAAAAAAAAAATATATTCACAAAAGAAAGGAAAAAAAATATATATACAGTCTAGTCTCACCAAAAAATAAAAACTAAATAAAACAAACTATCTCCCCGGCAACGGTGCCAAAATTTGATAGGTGTGTCGCGCACCTAACAAAAATAAATAACCTAACTAATCCTCCTAACTATGTAGTAGGGTAAGTCAGAGTCGATCCCACAGAGAGAAAGTTGTTCTATGATTAGCCCTTAAGTAATGGTAAGACTAAAGGAGATTTAATATCAAGAATAATGGTGGAATAAACTATACTAATCAATCTATAAATAAAAGACTCTATAGTTAAGTATCCCCACTAGCATGAATTAATACAACAATAATTTCTACCCCAAACTAGTCAATTAAATGCTCACAAGGAAAAGTACACCCTATAAAATACCATAAACCTCTCCCGAGTATCTATGGCTTCTCTAATATGCACTCAAGCCTACTCCCGTGGAATCATGCAAATTAAAGACATTAAACGCGGCACTCTAACTTCCTAACAATCCATTCTACCTACTCCCGTGGAGAACTTCATGTCCTTAATTGAAATATTCAAATCCGTCAAAACCCAACTCCCGTTGTGATCAAGACAAAGGAATCATAACAATACTAGTTATCCCTAATCTAGTATTGGAATATGTACAATCAATTAAGCAAGAACAATTCAACAATTAGTTTGGGAATTTAAAGAAATAATCATGAATTAATTCACACTAGGGTTCAACTTAACCATAGATTACAAAACTATGTAAGCATAATTGAAATAAATAAAGAAAATAGAGAAGAATAATAAAACATCATAATATAAAACAAGGAGAAAAGAAGAAGAAAAGATATACTTGAATTAATGGAAGGAAGGTGGAGTCTTGAAGAACAATGGAGATCTACAAGTTTCTCTCTCTAACTTCTCTCTCTAAAAACCCTAAGTATAAACTAATAATGATGATATAATTACAAACTCAAAACTCTCCTCGAAAATAAGGGTTAAAGTCCTATTTATATGCTAAGATTAACATAAACCGACATAAGTTAGGTCACGCGGAAGATACGACATTACAGCAGGTTGCACGGGCAAGCAACATATTACACGGTCGTGCAGGGTCATGCACGGTCGAGCGAAATCTCGCTCGGTCGTGCGAGCGAGGCAGAAGCTTCAGTGACTTTTGATTGCAGGTTGCACGGCCGAGCCGATATCCGCACGGGCGTGCGGTCGAGACAGTGGCTTCAGCTCAACTTTGAACAGCTATAACTTTTGATCCAGAGCTTTTTTTTACACATGCAATATATCGTTGGAAAGCTCTTGAAGTCTAGTTTCCAACCCAGTTGGAATTACCTCATTATCATTCTTGAGTCAAAAGTTACGAGTGAAATGGTGAAGAGGTGTCATATTTAGCACAAGTACACAAAGTCATGTGTATCTTCTTCACTTTCAATCCGTTTTGGGCACATGATATATCGTTTTGAAGGTCATCTACGCGCCTAAATCATCATGTCCTCAAATAGGAGTCCAAAGTACCTGAGATTACATCAAAAGACCAAACAACCCGTGAAAGCATCGTAGCTTACGAAAATGGACCTAAATATGCATAAATGCAAGTAAATGCTCTAATACTACATGAAAATGCACCCTAATATGCAACTAAATGATGTTAGAATATGCACTTATCAGCAATCAAGCTAGGGGAGATACAGATAGGCCTTGACTACAGCGTGGGTACTGGCAGCTTTGCTGCAAGGATGATGGAAAAAATGTCTCCATTATTTGTACATGGTAGGTTTGAGCACTCAAGTTGCACTATGTACCAATCATTGCGGGATTGGAATCCACTCATGGATCAAAACCATCATAGTCCGATATTATGTCTCTCCCTAAATGGCCAATTCCATTGGGGATGAAAAGCAAAGAAAGGATAATAGATTATAAATAATTCACCTTTAGAATTAGACAAATCTATTGTAAATGAGGTAATCACTTCAGTTAGTGACTAAGACGCAGTTTAAATAATTACCCTAATTAGTGATAAAAAATGAATTTCAAGATAATCACCTTCATTAGTGATTAAAAAGGAAGGTCAAGATAATCACCTTAATTAATTAGTGATTAAACTTGAAGGTTAAGATAATCACCTTAATTAGTGATTAAATGAAAAGGTTAAAATAATCATCCTAAATAGTGATTAACCAAGGTTTAAGATAATCACCCTAATTAGTGATTAAGGCTCTGTTTGGCAATGAGCTTTTTCATCAGCTTTTAGAGGTTTTGAACCTATTTTAGAGTTTTGACCAGTCAAAAATCTAATATGGGTGTTTGGTGAGTAGAGGTTTGCAAAGAAGTTTTGGGGCCAAAACTCTCAAAACAAAAATGCTGCAAAATGCAACGTTTTGTTCAGAGTTTTACAAAACAAAATTGTGAAGACAATTTTACCCAAAGTTAATTACCATTATTAACCCAATGCAAAACCACCATCACTTCCACCACCAACATACACTCCCACCACCAACAATTCCACCGAAATTCACCACCGTAAACACCACCACCGACATCCACCCAAAAAACCACCACCACCAACCACCACCATTGATGAAGAATCGCCGATGGAGATGCTGCCTGGTGGTGATGATGAACGGTGATGATGATTTAGATGATGTTGAAGATGAACGATTATCGATTGATGATGATGATTCTTGATGATACTTGGGGACAATGATGATACTTGATGAACAATTGATGATGATGATAAGATGGTGTTTGCACAAAGAAGTTTTAGAATTTTTTTAAAAAATGAAATCAGTGGGATGGAAGTGAAAGAGAAAGAGGAGAGAGAATGGGGTTATGGAATTTGGTGGTAGTGGCGTGTGATGGGTTAGAATGGGGAATAATAATAATAATAATAATAATAATAATAATAATAATAATAATAATAATAATAATAATAATAATAATAATAATAATGATAATAATAATAATAATATTAATAATAATAATAATGATAATAATAATAATAATGATAATAATAATAATAATAATAATAATAATAATAATAATAATGATAATAATGATAATAATAATAATAATAATAATAATAATAATAATAATAATAATAATAATAATAATAATAATAATAATAATAATAATAATAATAATAATGATGATGATAATGATGATAATGATGATAATGATGATGATAATGAAGATAATAATAATAATAATAATAATAATGATGATGATAATGATGATAATGATGATAATGATGATGATGATAATGATAATAATAATAATAATAATAATAAAAATAATAATAATAATAATAACAATAATAAAAATAATAACAATAACAACAATAACAACAATAACAACAATAACAACAACAATAACAATAACAATAACAATAATAACAGTAATAATAACAGTAATAATAATAATAATAATAATAATAATAATAATAATAATAATAATAATAATAATAGTAATAATAATAGTAATAATAATAGTAATAATAATAGTAACAATAATAGTAATAATAATAGTAATAATAATAGTAATAATAATAGTAATAATAATAATAATAATAATAATAATGATAATAATGATAATAATAATAATAATAATAATAATAATAATAATAATAATAATAATAACAATAATAACAATAACAACAATAACAACAACAATAACAATAAAAACAATAACAACAACAATAACAATAATAACAGTAATAATAACAGTAATAATAATAGTAATAATAATAATAATAATAATAATAATAATAATAATAATAATAATAATAGTAATAATAATAGTAATAAGAATAGTAATAATAATTGTAATAATAATAGTAATAATAATAGTAATAATAATAGTAATGATAATAGTAATAATAATAATAATAATAATAATAATAATAATAATAATAATAAAGACCAATGTCTATAATTGTCATTTCACACCATAAAATATTTATCAGTTTTTATCAAACAGCTAAGTTTTGCCAAACACATTTATATAAACAGCAGTCAAATTCGCAGTCAAATCCACTGAATAAAAAGGTTAAAACTCTAACAACAAACTCTAAACTCTAACAGCAAAACTCTAAACTTTGTTTGCCAAACAGGGCCTAAATAGGATGAAAGTAATCACCTTAATTAGTGATTAAATTGAGAATTGAAATAATCACTTTAATTAGTGATTAAATTTAGGATTTTTCAGAACGTCTTAAAAAAAGAGATTTAATTTGCTTCCTAATTGAAGGCTTTTGGATGGATGAGAAATAATCTTATTTCAAGATTATTAAGTCGTTTTCAAAAAAATGATCAATTTGAAATGGAAGTTCGAGATTGTGTTTGGCCATTTAAAATGAGACATGTGAAACAGCCTAAATCAATTAGGAGATCATAATTACCTATCTAATTATGTCAAATTATATAATTGATCCATTTGAAGATCATAAAGAACAATTTTAAAATGTAAGATGGATCATCATATAATTTAACTTAGCTAAATTTGCAATTTTTCTCTTAATTGAGATTGGGTCATTTAATTCATATAGTATGATATATTGCGCCCAACATGCAATATTTACAATATTGGTTGCTCTTTTTATTCAAAAAGAATCGTGGAATTATTTATGAAAATCATGCATAAACATCTCCATATTTTTCATTAATTGAGTAATGTAATAACTATTTACAAGGAAACTATTATTACAACAATATGTATAAATTCTATGATCTATACAAGTCTTCATGCTTGATCTTCACCATGATGCTCCTTGATATTCATCTTATTGGATGGGTTTTGAAATTTAAGTTTATGTAAAAAACTTATGAAAATTAGAGATTAATTAACCTCTTTATTAATTTTTCATGATGATTTTTATTGATTTTTATTTATGTAATTAAAATGATTTATTTTAAGAGAAACTTAAAATTTAATGACTTTTAATTATCATTTTCGTAGAAAATAAAATATTTTAATTTTATGAAAATTGAATTAACCACTTTGCTTCAGCTTTCAAGATTACACTTACTTGTTTGAAAAATTCATAACTTTTTGTACAAAGCGTGAAATTGCACATGTGGTATGCCTATGAATAGGTCTGTGAATTCTTTATGTTGTGTCAAAATTTACATGCTTTTAGTGACAGCTCGAATTATGATCAATTTTATTCTAAGACTGGTCAAAACAAGGTCTTTATCCAATATGTTATATGAAACACAACTTAAAAAACTGAGTTTGATTTGAATTTTGGTATGAGTATTTTACACACATTGATGGACTAGATTGGAAATTTTCACGAGAATTGGACATTTTTAAGACCCTTTTTCATTTATTTCCTTAACTAAATAAAAAAATCAGTGTTCTGGAATTTGGTGATTTTCATGAAAGTTTTTGTAAAAATGAGAGAAAATTGTAAAATAAATCCGTATGAATATAATTTTTATGTTGTTGGAAGCCTAATGATGTCTACTTCAATGTTGCTTTTTTTAGTTTTAGCTAAATGAGTTTAGTTTGAATTTTATTGAAAGAACAAGCTCATATGGTACTAGACAAAATCAGTTTTTCACAACAATTTTGTACGAATTTTAGTTAACTGTACAAAAATCCTTCTTTAGAAATTCGAAAGCCAGTTTCTGAAAACTTCTTGAACATCATAGGAAAAATATCACATCCTATAAACTATTAATATAATACAAACGAGAAAAAAAATTAAGTACAAAATTGAAACTGACCAAAATTACAACATCACATTTTTTTATGGAGATTTTTAAGCACAAGTCTACTTAAAAAAATTTATGAAAAAGTGTTTTTAGGTGATTAACAAAAACTTGATTAAGAAAAATCACATAAATAAATATTTCCTAAGAGTCTCCTTATTAGAGTTGACAATCTAGGTGGGATGATTTAAGGTTGGGAACCCATTGGGATTTCCACATACCCAAATCACTCCAAAAATTAAAAAATTGATAAGAGAAAATAAAGAGAAAGTTAGTATGTGATTAAGAAAATAATTAAGAAATATTAACAAAGAACACAAGTTTACCTTGCTAACTCAATGACGCACTTCCTTGCAAAGGCTTCTAATTAATTATTTTTCTTAATTTCTAAGTGAGTTTCTAACTTCACTTAATTACCAACTAAAACTCTTTTTGTGTTTTTCTTTGATGAACTACTTACTAATTACTCTTCTAATTTTTACTTTGGCTCTTTTTTTTCCTCTCTTGATTGAGATTTTTGAGTGGGAAGAAGTATGGAAGATGAAGTGTTTTTGTGTGGAATGCAAGTTGTTTTGGGTGGAATTCAAGTTGTGGTTTGAAGTGAAAATAAACGGGGGTATTTATAGGAAAAAATGAAGTAGGGAATTAGGGTTTGAAAGAGGTAGAAAATCAAATTTTTTTTTCACCCAAAATATCTGATTTTTACCATCCTACATCATCCTACTTACATCATCAAATCATCCTACATCATCAAATTTATTAGAAATTCAAGTAGTCTTATTCTCTTTAGATTTGATTTTGATTCTTACACTAATGAAGCAAAATCAAATTTTCAGTCAATATTCTCTTCCTTAATACATCTTAAAACGTGAAAGTGCATCAAAAAACGTGAAAGCAAAGCTGACTGGGCAACTAAGCGGAGCACACCGGATTATGCAGGACGCAGGCATGGTGTGCTGGACGCACTTCTTGTGCGTCCCACACACGGGAGTGCGCTCGGCGCACAGCCTGTGTTTGCCGAAATGAATCGGATCTTTAGCTCTTACACACTTTAGATTTAGATTCTTATTCTTATTTCTTTTCCTTATTCTTATTCCTTAACCAATGGATAAAAGAATGTGATTGGTGGTTAAAGAATATATCCTTATTTTTTATTCTATGGGCAACCGAAAGTGATTGGTAGGTAAACTTGATCACCAAGAAAACTGATTCATACCAGTTTTGTGAGACGGATAAATTCCAGCGCCTCAACGTGACTCGTTTTTCCGTTTTTCGAAAAACTAAGTTAAAACAATTAATGAAAACTCGTCAAATTAGTAAGGAAGAGCGCGATTCTACAACAAATCATTTTATTAAAATCGGCGACTGTAGTTATTGACTACGACTTCCAGAAAAATTACGTTTTAAGCCAAAATCGTATGATTAAAGCATAAAACAGAAAACCATCTGACGGAATGAAACTCGCGCTCTGACACATGATGACTTCATTATTTTTATATCTTTTCAAAAAAATTATTTTAAATTTTTTATGCATAACAAGGGGTTCAAAATTTTGTGTGTACAGAGTCGAAGAGCCTAGTTTATAAGTGGTGTGTAATACTTGTGTAATATTCAATTAGATTTAAGATGAAATCTTACTAAATTTTCATATTATCATAGGTATGGTGCTATACATAGGCCCAACACGTGGTATTTGAGCCGAAAGTATGACTAGACACGATCGTGGGCATGCTGTGAATATGTGATGTGGTGACTTGGTGATGAACTCTACAAGGATCAAGGAGGTGCTAGTTAGTTTAGGTTCATAATTGATGAGACTGCAAATACGGGGACTCTCAAGAGGTCTTGTGGGGTGTTTTGGCGTGAGAGTAAGGAGGGATTATGAAGTTCATGAAAAGCATCATTGACCACTCGAGAAAGAGCAATGTACGGTTGAGGGGGAGTCAAGGTTAGCTAGCTATGCGGGCTCATTGATGAGCCATGTTGTCTTGATCAAGGGCATATGTGCTAGAAATAACATGCGAGATTAGAAATTACATGCGAGATTACTTGTACCACAACAGAGAAAGTGGGATCGTGGAGACTATTTATAAGCCTAGTGGGGAGGCCAACATGTGTAAATTAATGGCCAACTTTTCTTGTGACCAACTTAATGATGGAAAATAAGTTACAACTAGTTATTGGTTCGGGCGATGCCCTACATCATTTACCCATGTGAATTTAAAGTCTTAAATCAAAAACTTGAGAGAAGTGGGAAAAAGGAGTTATAGGCATTGGATTATGCTCTGCAAATGATATATTTTACAGTTCCTTTTAAATTTTCTACATAGTAAATTATAATCTGAATTATTCATCAATATAACCATCGGCTTCAAGAGTGTACATATATATAAATATATAATTACTTACAAAGAATATGATACAATCTTGTTTTTGAGATTTAGGTTAATGTGTAAGAATATAACCGATGTAATTAAATGGTATAGTAGTGTTAATTACGGAGGTTATAAAGTTTGAAGAGATAGTTTCAGACTCAATCTATATCGGGATCTAGATATAGTATACTTCGGAATTCTAGAAAATCAAATCATGAGACCTTGATTATTATTTTTTATTGAAGCGGTTGGACCTCTAGATGAGGATTCTTACTTATCCATGCGGAATCAAACCATTCATTCGTAGTTCTTGATCTGATTGTTTTTTTTGTGCCCTGATTTCTGCATAGGCCGCTCTTTTGGATTTTCAACCTAGTAGGTTTGAACATACCTCGAAGAAGGAATTAAGATTGATGTGAAATGTTTGAGTTTTGGATAAAGGTTCAATTGGTAGAATAATTGTATATTGTTGCAGTCGAATTGTTGCGGTTTTACCCATACGCAGTAATAGACGGCAAGAAAATTAAAAAAAAGCGTGAAAAAATATATTGATGCGGTTGCTAGAGAATCTGCAGCAATTAATAATCTATTGTTGCGATTTCTGAAGGAACAGCAGTAATATCATTAAAATAATTAGGGTTTTGCTCAACACTTATACTACTCATGCCTCCCTTGTGTCACTCACGCCTCTTTCTCGTCCCCTGAGCTTCTCCCCCATCTCTTGTACTCTCTCTCGTCCCCTCAACCTCTCTCCCCTCTATTATCTTCTCTCATCCTTTCTCTCCCCTATCTCATCTTCTCTCATCCTTTATGTCTTCTCTCATCCTCACTAGCCTCGCCTCCTGGTTTCCTTCCCCGTCGCCAATCAATAGCCTCGACCGCACGATGTCCGGCGCTTGTCACCCAACCTTGACCGCAAGAAGTCCAGTGTTCGTCGGCAAGCCTCGATCGCAAGAAGCCCGGTTTTCGTCGCCCATCCTCGACCGCAAGCAGCCTGGTGTTCGTCACAAAATCGCAAGGAGAGAGAAAGTCTCCTGTCACAAGGATTGAGGCCTCCACGAAAACGCATCGGGCTATCGCCGTCGCTCACGCTCGCCGTCACAAACTTTGGGGTTTTGGATTAGGGATTCGAGATCTGAAAAAAATGGGATCATTTAGGGATTTTTTCGTCCACTCTCTCTCCTCCTTCGATGACGAATAACACGGTCTGCAAATCATGGATCTTGCTCAATGCTGGTGGTTTCTCGATTCTGACGATTTTGTTGCACTTATTTGAGTTTCATCCGTGTGTAAGAGTTGAATTTCGATGGTAAATCTGAATTGTGGTTTCATTTATTTTACTTGGTAAGTATTTGAGTTCATCTTTCAACTCTATTGCTAACTGAATGTCATACATGAACAACCCACATCTAAAATTTGTTTGATAATTTGATGGTAGATCTAAAATTTGTTTTCTTATTTCACATCTAAAATTTTGTTTTTTCATTTTCAGATATATGCTTGTGCGATGATGATATTTCCGGCAAGTTTTCGGTGCAGGACCCACAACATTTTGATTATTTTTAATAGGTTTTAGATGATTTTTTTAGATTAGGTATTGTGTTTTCTATAAATTTATTTTGGTAACATTGGATGATTTATCTTCTTTTTATTTTGCACAGACTTTTTGTGGTGATTCTATTCTTCTTTAGAGCTGGTTTTTTCTTAAAAATTATGATGTTATAATGTTTTAGTTATTTGGGCTGGCTTGAACAATTGCCACATTTCGTTAAAACTTAAAAAGAAAATTACCTGCACCTATTGCTGTAGTTTTGGGCTATAACCGTAGCAATAGGTTGACCCATTTCAGCTTCCTATGCGCGACCTATTCCTGCAATTTTTTCAAAGAAACCGCATCAATTGGCGGACTTATTGATGCGGTTCTGGAACCAAAGTAATAAATAAACTTATTGTTGCGCCTTGATTTGCGGCAGTGCGAAAAACGCAATAATATATAGGACACTTAAAAACCCCAGCAATATACAATTATTCTACTAGTGGGCCAAGGTAAATATTATAGTTTTGGATTATATGGGCCAAGGTAAGGTTTATGACTTCTTTTTTTGAATGTCAAGGTAAGGTTTATGGCTTTTATGGGTTTGAAGGTATTTTAATGGATTAAAGGGTTTCAAATGAGGGGTAGAACTTGTGTGTATCCCCAGATGGACTTTGACTTTTTTGCCTTTGGCTCTTTTTTTTTGCATTGCTTTTTTTTCTCTTACTTTTGCTTTTTCTCTTTTTTGCTTTTGCTTTTTCTCTTTTTTGCTTTTGCTTTTGAATTTTATTTTTGTCTAACATTGACTTTTGTTATGTAATGAGGCTTGCACATAAGTTTTTGTGGTTTAGGGTATTGGAAGGTTTGAAAGTTATGTTGTGGAGTTTTGATTTGAAAGGATTTTAGTCTAAGGATCATGAAGATGATGGATTTTTTTTAGTAGCATAAAGATGGCTTATGGAGGTGATGGTTTTTGAAATGATGGAGGGAGAGGAAAATGACTCCTAATTCAATGTATATCCATTTTATTTTATTTTTATTATTTTTTTAATTAAAGGTCATTTAATTTTCAAATTGATTAGAGTTTCATCTTTGAATTCGAAACATCAATAATGGTGTGGATGGCCAATGAAAATAAAAAAGAAATTACAATTATTTTATTGCTAAGAATTATTAGAAGGATGATACATACAAAGTCCTAAATGACATAGACTCGACAGGGAAGAAAAATAAAGAGTTAGGGGAGGGACTCTCCAACACAACTTAGAAAATTAGAAACAAATGACTAAGCCCCTTGCACTGTTGAGACAATGCCCAAGGGGTTGTGGTTGTTGCTGACTTTTACTGCATGAGGGATTGGAAGTCTATCATCATCCATCATGTCCTGCAAAGCGTGCTTTAAGGTCCAACACTCAAATGTTAGATGCCCATTCCCATGGTGGATTTGCATTAAGAGTTGGGATTCCATCTCTTAGACCTTTTTGCAGTAGGACTAGGGCCAAGAGGAACGAGTGCTCCTCTTACATTAAGTCTATTGAAGTCTTATTCTAAGGACATGCCTAGAGCAGTGAATGTTCTTTGAGGCTTTTGATAACCCCTCTTTTCAGTGTTCAGGGCATTAAAGGATTGTTGTTATTTTTCTTGGAGAAGTTATCGTCGTTGTAATCCTTAATTTTAGAGGCTTAAATCTCTTCCCCGATCAGTAGACCAACCTTGTAGAGCTTCGAGAAAGTAACTATAGGTTGGAATTTGATGTGATCTCCGTATTACGGATCACCAATCAGACTTTATCCTCTTCAGATAGCATGTTAGTCATGTGTGCGGCCTTTTCCCTCCATCTAGTAAGGAAGGTGATGACAAAGTCTTCGTTGTAGATTTGCTTAGTCAATTCAATTCACAAAAACAAACAGGAAGATCAGCATTTTATCATTATTGTTTATGGAACTCTTCTTTGATGTAGTCCCAGTCATTAGCTTTGTCAGTGACCTCAACCATTTCAATGGATGACATCCAAAGTTAAGGAAAACACATAAACAAACAGGTCCTTGCGCATGCCTTTGAGAGCCTTAGAGATAGAGAAGGCTCTTAGATAATATGGGTCTTCTAACCCCTAAAATTTTGGGAGGTCACCCGATGCTACCTTTTTCGGAAGCTTTCCCTTTACTTCAGGATTAATAATGTCATGGCCATGAGCCTGACTCTCGACTGTAGGATTTGACTGGATCAATTGCTCGAGTTTTTCAAACCTTAGATCGATTTCAAACTTCACAAGAGGTAGTGATGATGGAGTCTCATCGCATTGTTCTTCATGAGGTGTCAGTTGTTCCCTCATTGTTTTGAGCTCTTTATCTTGTTCCTCAAGACGAGAGTTCATCAATTGAAGTTGAGCCATGATAGTATTGAGCTGTTAAGCATCCTCTCCCATTTCAGATGATGATTTAGAAGTTTCAGAATTCGTCTGAAAAGGTTATAGTTCGTTTGACGAGTCTGGGAGTGGGCTGACTTATTTTTCTCTCTACTGGTCGTTCCCAAGTTGTAACCTCACGACTTATCCTAAACAATAATATAATGGACTTCACTTGTAAGTTTTTAGAAATGATTTTGGAAATGAGAAAATGATTTGAGATGGATGATTTGAAAAGGATATGGGCTTTGGAATAGGATGGGCTTGACCATGATGGAGACTTGAGCCTAACTATATGCATATGCAGACATGGATTGGACTATGCAAGCGAACTTGACTCAATGACTGGGTCTACTGCTAGGGATGTGCACCGGTCAGCCAGGACCGGACCCGGTTTGGACCGGTGGACCGGAATCAAAATTTTTGGACCGGGACCGGACCGAATATTCTGTCCGGTCCCGGTCAGATGAGGAAAATTCGTGCCTGGTCCGGTTTTTGTACCGGTTAGACCGAAATTTAATTTTTTATAAAAAAAATACTTTTTCTTAGGTTTAAACATATTTATAAATTCAATATATTAATATATAATAATAATAAAAGCAATAATCTTAAAGGCAATAAATATGAGGTTTTAACTTTCTAAGTTTTAAACTTTTTTTTAACCTTTAAACTTATTTTTTATAAAAAAAAAACAGGAACTCCGGTCCACCGGTCCGGACTGGAAAATTTCGGGTTTGGACCGGAAATCCGGAATCCAAATTTTCATGGACCGGAGACCGGACCGGAATTTTCCGTTCCGGTCCATTCCGATCCGAATTCCAATTCCTGTCCAAAAGTGCACACCCCTATCTACGACAAAGGGGAAGAGTAGCTTCACTAGACTCAATGATTGAGCCTCTATGGCAATATGGAAGACTAGACTTTGAACTTACATGGAGAGTAAGCATACTAGACTTGAAGATTGGGACTTTATGGCAATAGGGAGGACTAGCTTCGCTAGACTCAAGGATTGGGTTTTTATGGATTTAGGGAGGAGTAGCTTCACTAGACTCAAAGATTGTGCCTTTATGGATTTAGGGAGGACTAGGTTCGCTAGACTCAAGGATTGGGCCTTCATGGACTTAGGGAGGACTAACTTTGCTAGATTCAAGGATTGGGCCTTTATGGACTCAGGGAGGATTAGCTTTGCTAGAATCAAGGAGTGGGTCTTTATGGACTCAGGGAGGACTAGTTACTCAAGGATTGGGCCTGTATGGGCTTAAATTTGTAATTGACTGGGAGTAGCACATAAGCTTTACTTTGGAATTGAGTGGGAGTAGCACATAGGCTTTACTTTGGAATTGAGTGGGAGTAGCACATGGGCTTGGATTGGAGTTCACATAAAGATGCGTGGGCCTAGAATTTGACATGAGCTAGACTTATATGGGCCTCAGATGAATGCATTGACTCAAATTTAGAAGGGTCTAAGATGGACTTAGATTGGGTTGATTGGATTGAGTTGATTAGACTAGATTGATTGGATTTGGCTTAGAATTGTTCGAAATTCATTTTGTTTTTGAAATGAACCCCTTTCCTTTTTATTTCAAAAAATAATTTTATTATTAGAAGATTGGAGATGAAGATGATTTTTGAAAAAATAAATATTTTGAGAAAAGATAGAATAGAAGAGGGTGGGATTGATTTTGAAAAAAATTATATTTTTTTGTAAAGGGTAGGATAGGATAGGATATGTCAGAAAAGATAGGTCGAAAATAGGGGATAAGATAGGATCGGTTGAGGTGCATGACTACTCAAACTCTATCATGACCACTTATCTAGATGGATTCGAGAGATAGACTCAATCTTAGATGACATGCATGAAAAGATTAATTTTTATCCTTGAGTTAGGTGAGTTTTTTTAAAAAAAGATGACATAGAAGTGATCATGGATGATGATGAATGCAACGAATCAAACCGACAAATAATTCGTTATAATAGAAATTGCGCCTGGCGCAACTGTGATGCGTGCCACACAACCTTGTTGCGCGCCACACATGACGATGTTGTGGCACAAGTAACGTGCGTCCCACGTATGACTATTGTGCTCTGCACACGTTACACGACGGTGTAGTTTTCAGTTTTTGACGAATTATTTGTCGTTTTCGATATTTTTTTGTCTAATTCGAGGGGAATCCGAGAGGGAAAGCATGTTGAACATAGCAAACAAGCAAACAATGATACTTCCTCTGTTCTGAAATAAGTGAAACACTTCTCTTTTTTATGTGAGAGCTTTTTAAGAGAAGTGTTTCACTTATTTCAGCCATTCTATGACGAATTCTTCGATTTGCTTAATTCATACTCTGAGAGATTACATGATCTGGTCTATTGACCCACACACCCACAATTTTGCCAAAATCGAAATAACCCCTCATAACGAAATTAAACCCAAATTACTTGTGAGTCATAAAGTGGTAAGAAGCAACCTAGTATGAGTAGGTGAGAGAGATCTGACATCATTTTTGCACGGATTTCTCGATCTTTAGGGAGATTTGAGGCTTCCTCCTCCATTTCTTCTATGAAACCCGCTTGATGAAAATTTTGCATGGCCAATGCAAAAGATAAGTAGCCCAAAGGAAGCCCAACTACAAGTATCTAGATACGATAAACATTTAAGTTTATATTTTGAGGCACTGTCGATCAGTGACAACGACAACAAGTGATAATTCTGCCATCTATTACCGCAGTATGTTTCTCTAAAAGACCTTCCACATCTCCTCTCTGGATGCATGTAAAAATTTTTGGTACCTCCTATGCATTACACTGTGATAGCACCACATTTTTTTTCCATTTGGAATTCACTAATCCTTGAACTAGGTGTAGATGATGGCCAAAGAACATGCCAATTACATACATGCTCCAATTTATAGGTGGAGGGGATTCCAAATCAGGCGAGGGTCGACTAATTCCCCCATGCGTAAATTTCTGAGGTTAAGAAGTTGTTGCATAGGAGAGAGAGTAAATGAATTGGAGATAACTGGAAGAAGGAATAGGAGTAAATAGGAGTGGTTGAAGGAGAATATCGAAATAAATGGCTAAGATTTCATGGCCGTAGCTGCCAAGTGGAAAACGCAAGGGGTGGAAGAGAATGCATGAATCCCATTGGTCGAGCCTAATCTTGACCCAAACTTTATCCCTGAGTTCCAAAAGACGAAACTAATTGTTATTGGCGCAGGTAAAAAGTTAATGAGTGATCTTTCTTGAGAAGTAATGGAAGAGGTAGAAACTTGCATGAGAACAGTAACCTAAATCTAGAAGAAAAGGAAACTCACTTGAGAAACTCTCAGATTTTAGAGAGAGAAAAAAATTCACTATTTTGTGTCCATCCATGCATCTTAGATGGTATGCCCTCACTAAAATTGCTTAGGTTGTATATGGTACGTTTTTGTGAGTTATATACAGTTACTACTTTTATTTTTTTAATCTATATAATTTAACTTTTCACATTTGCCAACGTAAAATTTAAATTTTAACAAGATCTCAAAAATGATAGTCAAAATAAATTTTGTGAGTACTTACTTATCCAAAAATAAACATATGTAGTTGCTTCCATAAAAGAAAGGCAAAATTGGCCTCAACACCCTGAACTATAGCTCGGGTGCACCCAACACCACCAACTACGACTAGTAGCCTAAACACCACCAACTATGGGGTGGGGTGCATTCCGTACCATAAAATGAGGCCGGAAGCCTAAAATGTCGCCGGAAAAAATGTTGCCGATGACGGTGGTTTTTATGCAGGAGTGCACCCCCCCCACAACCGAGGCCTAAGCCTAAAATGTTACCGATGACTGTGGGTTTTTATGGTAGTCAGACCGCACCCCACCCCGTAGTTAGTGGTACGGATCGCACCCCCACCCCGTATTTGGTGGTGTTTAGGCTACTAGTCGTAGTTTGGTGGTGTTGGGTGCACCCAAGCTATAATACAGGATGTTGAGGCCAATTTTGCCTAAAAGAAATAAAGATATGTAGTAGTAGTAGACTAGTAGTAATAATAATTTTTATCTTTATTTCTATTTTTACTATTATTAGTATTATTATCATTATTATTATTATATAATACATAAAAAATATGATACATATAAATGAAATAAATTATCTAATTAACTCCTTTTCTCTTCTGACGCCTTTAATTTTCAAAAACTATTTGGACCAAGTCTTTAATTAGTAGCAAATTGCAGTATTCACAACTCACAAGCATTGTTTTGGTTGGGCGTATGTCATATGAACGACCTAGTCTGGAAAGATCCTGGTCTATTTTCTTTACCAACTCCTCGTGGTCACGTTTAAATAAAGTCATGCCTCCGGATTGAAAAACTACTAGTTTAATGGAGTAACTACTATCCAAGCGTAAAACTAATAGAAGGTTTTCCTTACTTTTCATTTAGAAGAAACTAGTTCAGATACATCGAATCATAGGCGTTTAAGTTCACATAAAAGGGCAATAAGTTGTGTTTAGGGTCTAACTAGTTTTTAGGTCCGGGTTATCCTCGGATAATTATAATTTTCATATATTAATGTTTTACTTTAAAATTGTAACACCAAACATCACTTGGTTAAGTGGTTAAAACTTTAGTATATAATTTAAGTTCAATTTCGAGATAAAATAGTTCTAATAAGTTGCGACAAATAAGCTATATATGATACACAATAAGTAAATTCGCTTCCTTCAGCGTTTCTCCTTGGGAGGGTTTTTTCCTAGCCTCCATCGCTATTTTTTTTTTGTTTTTTGAAAATTTTATTATTTACCCTTCTTTTCTCTTTCATCTCTTTTCTTCTTGGCCTCAATAGTGAATTTCGATAGGGGCTTCCACTGGTGTTCGTACCGGTGGTAAGCCCCAAAAGCTCCTTTAATTGCTTCCAATTAGTTATCCCATCCTTAAGATGGTATTTATTTTAGGGTATTCAATTTCTTTTTTGTTCGTCGATGAAGAGGAAGATCTAACAATCTCTTTTCTGTAAGAATCTAAGAGACCACGAAGTATTTTCACCCAAAACGACTATACATCGGCGGAAGTTAAGTTAAATCAGAGCGAACTCACATATTGTATTGCCTCGGATGAAGTTTTTTTATTAAGGTTATTTTAATCGAATCTGCGATGTATCTAGTTCTTAGGTGTTATATACTTGTGTTGGAATTTTCAATTTTTCAGGAATGGATTGTAAGTGCCATTTGGCTACCCCTTATGAATAAAAATCCTTTTTCTTCCCTGTAAAAAAAAAAAGCTATGATAAGTTAAGTTCAAATCTAATAAGTACTTCCTCTATTTTTTTAATTGCACCATTTGCTTTTTTGGCACTATTCATCAACCAACTTTGTTAAGCCTATTTCGCATCATTATGTAAGTAAAACATAGTCAAGTGGGGTCTTGTTAGATTCGTCTCAATGCGAGAATTCCAAATATCAAATTTTTAAATTTTTTTACTTATATGCAAATGTTCAAAGAAGTGTCTTGACAAACGTGAAGATGCAAACGATTCAATAAAAAAACAGAGGAAGTATTAATAAGTTAAATTAAGCTCAAGTAATGTTGAGGCGAATGGAATACACCCTAAGGATTCGGACTATATATCATTCCTCATATCATATGCATGATAAGTTTAGAAAGCCTTTTGTTATTTTATATGTCATCTTCCGATATAAAATTGACAATTTTTCTTAAAAGTAGAAATTTAATAAAGTTATATTTCGCGTAATTGCAAGCCGTTCGGAAATACAAAGGACCGAATCACCGGATTGATATGAGAAATTAAAATAGGCTTCTTGCCACATAGGCATATAATAGCTCCGACCGTATGCAAGGAGTTTAAAAGTTTGTGTTAGAATTGACGCATGCAAATTACAATTTGAATTTTTTAGATATATTTTTCGTTTCTCTTTGTAAAAGTCATTCTATCCCTTTTATTCTTATGACTTAGTAGTATGTTATAAGGTCACTCTTTAACAAATCCGATCAAATACTCTTTATTAAACTGCTTGTCTGCTTGAAGACGTTTATGTGCCTAAAAGTCAATGAAAACCGAAACTTAAAAGCCCATTACCAAAGAACTCCGATATTCTAAACGTGTAAATTACGGAAAAAAAAAAGCAATTAAAGGCTCCAAATATTTAGAAGCTCTTAAAATCAGCCACATTGTACATTTCGAGTTCGGATAACAAGTCCGGCTGTATGATAAATTTTTTGAACAAAACCCCCAAAAACACTCCCCCATATATCAAAATACAAAAACAAATAGAACTTTTGAAATTTTTTTCTAAGGTAGTTCAAACAATAAGAATTTAAGCTCCCTCAACGTTTCAAAAATTTTGTCCTAACTCCTAACATAATAATATCTTATCAAAACAAATCAAATCCATAGACAAATATTTTTTTTTTTTAAAAAAAAGTGAGAAAAAAAGAAGTGAGTTCTTGGGTGGTGGTCTCAATCTCTCAACACGGACACAAGCTGATTCTCCGTCGTGTCCTCCTCCTCTCTCTCTCTCTCTCCTCTCTCTCTCTCTTTCTCTCTCCTCTGTTGTCCAGTTGAGAGCTTTCCATTATCCCGTACTCTCCGGAGATTTTTCTCTTGGTGTTCAATAGACCTCCTTATCTCATCTCTTTACCTCCCCAATTTTGCATTCTAGATACACCAAAAAAATAAAGCACAAAGGAAAAACAACTCACTTTTTTTCCTTGTTCAATTTTATTATCTTTTTTTTTTCATTTTTTTGTTGGAATTATTCTGAATAAATTTCCTTTTGTTGAATTAATAAAATGTTCTTGCTTTTCTCCTGGAACACTTTTATTTTGTTGGGTTCAATTGTTCAATCTAATCGCGTTTGAATAATTTTTTTAAAGAAAAGTGTAAAGTTGGGTTGCAAAATGTTGATTTTATTGTTTCATATACTAGCTAGGTGTAACCCATCAAAGTAAATTGATTAGATCTTTCTGTAAATCATCTTCTTCATTTTGAATTTTCAGAGTTTTGCTGGATTCAAATTTGGGGTTATTTTTGTGGGCTTTGAAAATTGAACCAATTTACCTCCAATTTGATCAAATCAATCTTTTGGGTCCTCAAAATTTTGAAACTTTGATACTAAAATCAATAGGAATTTAGAGCCATTTTGAGAAATGTGATAGTGCACAGAACAAAAAGAAACCTGCAATATGAGTACCCAGGCTCAGGTAATCAATTACAGGCCAGAGTCTTCATACACAAGGAGGGCAAATTGTGACAGTGAAATTCCAAGATATTTATGGGGTTTCGAGTGGAAGGTAATGTGGATGTGATAAAATGTTTGAATGAGGTTAGAGAAAAAGTTAGGGGAACAAGGAAGGGTTTGGTGGGCATTAGAAGCTAGTAAAGGTGCAAATTGGTACCTTCAAACTCAAATCTCATCAACCCTTAAAAGCTTCCCTTAAATTATCAGCTTTCTTAGCTAATGCTATTAGCATTAGTTAGGTTAATTAGGAAAGGAATTCCCTGTTTTGAGGCCTAAGATCTGGCTTTGGTTTGTCTGGTGCTACGAAGAAATCCACTGTGCTGATAGTTATTATAACTGATCTTATTAGGGCGACCGGACGGCAAAGCCACGCCCGCCACCCAAACAGATTGATCATGTGAGTTGAATTGGTGAATTTTTGCCTTACTTGGATGTGTTTTCATAACTGTTGAAGAATCTAGCTTGGGTGAGGACCTTATTGGATTATGTTTTTGTTGGGTGGTTGTTAGATGGTTAAATTGTTTTGTTTTTTCTGGTTGATTTTGATTTCCAGGTTCCAGTGAGTTGAACTTTTGAGGCTTAATGTATTGTTTATAGCTGATTCTGTTTGTAACAGACTTTAAACTTTTTTATCCTATTGATGTCGAATCAATTTGTGGGATCAAAACATGTGAGTTTCCACAAGGATGAGGTTTTTATATTGCAGTTTTCCAAGTAGGCATATATCAATAAAGCTCCTCTTTATCTGTAATGTATGTATTTCATAGTGATTGATATTGTGATACTGATACATTAGGTAAGATTAGCGGGATAATGTACCATTATCCTAGTTTTGAGCAATGAGGTAGTT